>PVIC010045417.1:0-14636 GCA_004025085.1 Thryonomys swinderianus
ACGTCTATTGTCAGATCAATCAGGGAGGTAATTAATGAATGCCTGCATACGCAGTAAAAGAGCAGGGCAAGCACTAGCTGCTGTGGGCACGGTTCTCAGGCACGTGCTGGCTCCAGAATGATAGCACCTCCCAAGCCTGGTATTGGAGGAAGAAAAATAGGGCGGGTGACACAGAACATCTACTGACCACAAAAAGATGAGGCTTTTGCTCTATTTTTCATTCTAAATTAAATCCTCCCGCTAAGGTGACAATCACACCTTACAGAAGACAGACCAGGGCTGAGCAAAGGTCCCGGATAGGGCAGGTTGTGCTTTGGTTTGATAACGAAGCAAACACAGTCCTTCCAAGTCTGCAGGAGGCGTGTGGTTCCCCTCTCTCCGCTCATCCAGCTGGCTTCTCACAGGACGCCTGGAATGAAAAATGACACCACACCAGGTAGATGCATGTGGTAACTCGCCTACTACCTCAGAGCCTCCCTTTCTGATTCCCCTATCCTTTACTTAACCCCCCATAAAACCCAGCAAAGAACCATTTTTGATATCATTTGTCATCTATATAAATACAATCTATTTTCTTTTACATTTCATTTTTTTCTGCTTATTACCAAGGAACAGAAGAAGACAAATCTCTACCAAGCAGGGATCCCAACTTAAAAAACAACAGACTAGTCATTGAAAATTCAACTGGGAAGGGTGCACTGGGCTCTCTCTCCTAAGAGATGGGCAGCCATTCTCTGGGGCAGCAGGCCTGAAGTTCAGAGCCAGGGCAGCTGTTGCCCATGACCCATGTGCTTTGGTGTGTAGTCCATTAAGAAGTAGTCACAAGGATGGACATGCTCAGCGGCAAGGGTGAAGCTGAGGTGAGCTGCTTTGCACGGAAAAATCTAGCTCAGTGCCTCTTACACAGAAACGTTCCCAGCATTCACCTGGCACCATGAGGAGGAGGTAGCCAGGGCCTGGTGTTCTGCATTTCTACCTGGCTGGCAGTTTCTAGACCCCACCTCATGTGGGTGGCTCAAACTGCACAGTGAATAGCTCACAACATTACTTACATAACTGCAGCCGAGTATTTCCTAGAGCAATTTCTAGTTTAGCAGATACTTTCAGTTAAAGGAAACCTAGGAGCTGGGGATGTAGGTGAGTGGTGGAGAATTGGTTACCAAACGCAAGGCCCTGGGTTCTATCCCCACCACTGCAAATCAGTGAATAAAGGAAACTTAGATCATGGAAGACAAATCGCTTTCAGAGAAAAGCATCTCCATCCCCTTAAAGCAACAGCTCTCAACTTTGGCTTCAACTGCAGTCAGAATCAAATTATCCCATGCTCAGGCCTCACCCCGGTGCAGTGACATCAGAATCTCCACAGTGAGACCCAGCAGCTGGGGCATTTTAGTTTCCAGGTAATTCCCCATGTACAGCCAGGGTTGAAATTGGCTACCTTAAAGTAACCTTTAGCATAAGTCCTTGTCACTGATTCATTCCGCCCATCTCCAGGGCTTACAATGGTGAACCTTCCACCTCTTTGCTGGAGCCAGGGTGATTCTCCCCACCCTGGATGTGAGGATGTCAGTCATCAACCCGCATGCTGTGAAGAGGTCATCTCTTTAGAGTCCAGGTCTGTGTTCTTAGATCCTAACGTTGGCTGTGCTGTCTACCAGGAACGTGGCTTCCAGAGCACAATCTACTCAACATAAATTCTAGAGAGATACTAATTGACACCATTTTAAAGAGAGAAATAAGTGTATTTTTTAATTACAGTAGTTTGAGTTAAACAAATCAACCAGATTTATTTGCTATACAATCTCTCACGTTTTTCCATTGTCCAGTTTGTTTGTCCCCAAGAAGAAAATATGACAGGTAACATTTTCCAAGTGAATCTGACTTTGAAAATTTGTGTTATTTTTAAAGAAGCAAATCCAAGAAGCAGACTGTTAATGTACTGTTCTAAAGCATAATTTAAACCTTAGGCACTAGGAGCAGTGACATGCACTTTAATCTCAGCTACTAGAGAGGCTGAGGCAAGAGGATCACAAGTCTAACCCCAACACAATTTGAGTCTCTGTACTGCAAAACAACCACAAACTAATCTTTCCTGAATGTTTACTAATATCTTCAATATTGTTATTATGCACAACTGGGAGATAACCATTTAATATCTGGTTACGATGTTGTGTTTAACTGAAATGCATGGCTAGAATAAAATAAAATTTAATTGAATTTAAAAATAAAAGAAAGAACTACAAAAGTGAGAGAGGTCTTCATAGAGGAAGTGATACCTCTTTGAAGACTTGAAGAATGAGAAATACTTGGGTATGCAAGCAAGAAGATGGAAGGGCATTAACTATAAAGAGAGTGGCATGAGCCCGAACCTAGAAGGAATGAATGGATAGGGTGAAGAAGTGGGTGGGGAGGCACAGTGAATGGAACAAGCTGAAAGAGTAGTAATGGTAACATTGTGTGTGCAAACTAAAAATGACCTTGCTCATAAGATAATACTCAATTTTCCCAAGTAGCTGAACTTTGAGGAAAAAAATTAGTAGACAATTTGAATGTATAGTCTTGTAGGGATGTAGATGAACCAGTCAGTTTTTTTTGCTGTACTGCTTAGTAATATAATATTCAAGCTGTCTCAGGGTGCACTTCCCGGCAGCAGATTCTGAGATGGAGTTGGGGGTGAAGGGATGTTTACTAGAGATCAGTATCTGTGACTGGATGAGGGAGGCGGCTGGACTCAGTGGAGGAAGAGGATAAAGTGTGGACCCTTATAATGAGATCTGGAGTAAGTGCTGTGCGCTGGGCAAAAGTGATCAGGCATTTATATCTTTACCTTGGCTGATCACTGGATGTGAGCTCTTCCAAGTAGGAGACCCAGGCTAGAGAATTCCTGCACTGAGGACGGCTTTGCTCCCAGTGTCTGGGAGCAATCCTTCCTTAGGGGTGTCTAGGCAGCACAGCTCTGCATATGGTCCATGTGCCTGTTGCACTCGTGTTTTGCAACATGCAGACACTTTCTGACATTTGATAAACAGCTTTTGAAACTGCTCAAGCATTATCATTCACACTTAAACTCATATTTTGAATCATCCACCACAATTTTGAAGAAAGCATCATCTTTATGACCACCTGAGGTGTTGGACATAGGCTGACTTCATTTCATGTGCCAAGTCCATATTAATTGTTTTCTGTTTTTTGTTTGTTTGGTTGGTTTTGTTGTTGTTGTTGTTGCAGTACCGGAGATTGAACTTGGGGCCTTATGCTTACCAGGCAGGCACAGAACCACTGAACTATATCCCTGGCCATATTGTTTCATTCAAACTGCAAACCAGTTCCATCCCATTAAATTAGTTGTGCTGTTTACCATTGTTATATACTTTCATACTCACCCTTTCTATAAATTAACCTCTTCCCATATTTTTTTCTATTAATCTTTCAAAAAAGGATAATCTTTAAAACTTTGGAAGTAAAGCCATGCTCCCAGAAGTAATTACCAAACCAAGTTCAATTTCTTTTCCAACTTCCTTTATTCTAACAAGTAACACCAGTAAACATTTCAAGCTGATCAGAACGTGTTTCTGAAGCAGTGACTTTTGTTGTTCTTGCTCCAAGTAAGGAGGAGAATATGCCCTATCACAGGTGTTTTAACAAAATACACCAAACTCTGGAAAGATTTAAAGATAAAGTGACTTTCTCTTTCCTGAAGGGTGATATTGGGGCAGAAATATTGCTTAATATTTTGGACATAAGTAGCATGCTGTCTAGGTGACAGGAAGCGAGGTCATTGAGGTTTTCAAGACTAAGGAGAGACATTTAGATGGCATATCATTGTAGTGAAGGAGCGGAGGGATAGCTTGATGAAATCATGTTTGGAAACTGTACTGCTAAACAGGAAAGTATTTTGTAAGCAGGAAAATTATCTTTTATAAACAGATGCTCAAATAACTTGAACTATAGGAATGGCTCAGGAAAGGAAAAGGAAAAAGTGAATGGAAAAGCATTTCTAAAGAAAAATTAACAAACTTGGGTGTAGGCTGGGTGATGGGAGAGAAGGAAATGAAGAGTTAAACATAACTTTCAGGGTCTGAAAGGAATTCTTTGTATGTATATTGATGTATCATTGAAGAATGATATTCACCATTTTATAAGCATAAATTTCTAGTTGACAAATTTCTTCAAGGTTTTAGTCACCAGTACAAAAACCACAACAGGGCATGGTACTTACCTACATGGTCACTTACTGGTTCTTCTGATGGCTATTTATCAAAACCCAAAGCCAGGTTGTTCACTATGGTTAACATTGACCTCCCCATGTCCCATAAACACAGTAAGTCACTGCAGGGGCCTGATCTGCATTGCACTGTTTGAATTTGTAGGGGCTACCAGTTTATCAGCTGTTCCCCATGTTACTACCCTCCTGGCCAGTTACTGCCCTGGATCTCACAACCCTAATGAGAAGAGTTTTTACTTAGGAACCTCACAAACAGCCTTTATTTTATTTTATTTTATTTTATTTTTTGTTTGTTTGTTTGCTTTTTGGAGACAAGGTCTCGCTTTGTAGTTCAGGCTAACCCTGAGCTCACTATGGTGCCCAGGCAAGCCGCCGCGAACTCAGCAATCCTCCTGTCTCTGCCTCCCGAGTGCTGAAATTACAGGCATGAGCCACCATGTCCGGCATTGTGGTATGCGGTGTTGATTGTTGGTGGGCGTATCTCCACACCCAGCATTATATGTGGTTACCAGGGACCGAACTGAGGACCTTGCACTTGCAAGGCAGGTGCCAGAACCACTGAGCTAACCCTCTGGCCCAGCCTTTATATTTTGATTTCCATATTTAGCACATAGTAGATATTCCATAGACACATAGATCTTTACTGTGTGAATGGTTGATTGGGTGATTACTTGAAACTAAATATAGAAGTCCAAGCTTCCTTCTGAGATGTTTGCAAGAGTACACACAACAATACTTCTCAGACTTCGATGTGTACAGGAATCACTTGGGAGAGCTTGTTAAAATGCAGATTATGAAGCAAGCAGTGTAGTTCAGTGGCAGCATGCATGAGGTCTTGAGATTGGTCCCTAAAATGTGGATAGGGGGCAAATTCTGATTCGGTAGGGCTGGTAAAGGAGCTATTGAGTCTGCATTCTGAGTAAGTATTCCCAATGTTTTCCCAATGCTACTGTTACCAATTGAAGAACCACATATGCGTACTGTAGGGAATAGGGAAAGGGGACTTTACTAGAAACTACAGTAAATCCTAGTCTCCTCCTAGCCGTGACAACACAAGGAGAATTAACTAATATGTAGAAAAGATAGAAAAGTGAAACTTACATAAGAAGCTGAGCTTTGGGCCTAATCAATGCTGCTCTGGGCAGCAAGAAAGAGCCCAAGTTTGCCACACTTTCATTCAATACATCAAGAGTAACAAATTTAACAGGTCACTCAGAGGACAGTGGGTTTGGGTACATCCTAGAACACTAAGAAACCATGTGATGAAGACCCTAGGTTGTGAGGGACTATGTTGATTAGGAATATGTCCATCCCCGGATGTCTTCAGCTGGTGCAATTCTGCCCTGGAGTATTACAGCATTGTGGGGTGACTGAGATTTTTAACTTGACCAGAAGTCAAAACAGTTATGTCTTAACATACCATAGCTCACTTGTAGACAGGAAAATAGGCCTGATCATAATTTTACCAGGCAGGCGCAGTGCCACTGAACTACATCCCCAGCCCCCTCAATCATAATTTTAATTATGAGATGACTTTTTCCCAAAATTGGGTAGAACTGCTCCCAACAGTGTAGGTCCATTTAGAAAAGGGAAATATATGCTACTAGGAAACTGACCTGGCCAGGGAGTAGGATGCACATATGGTACATCCGTGAGCTCCTTCAAGTAGATTCAGAAAAACCATGAAGCTAAAGGGACAGAGACTTCAGTGCACAGGGACAAAATATCTGAGCCTCTCCTGAGAAGTCCCTTGACCAGAGCGTGGATGTTCACCGCAAAATCAGAGGAACTGTGGAAGCCCGCAAAACAACTCTCAGTCTGCTGTCTCTCAAAAGAAGGGGTGTAGGGAAGGGCGTCAATTCTGGCAAGAATGAGGACTTTCTCATGGAGGACTCCTTAACTGTAGTGAGAGAACTGTGTGTGGCACTCTATGGTCTACACTCCTCTCATAAAGATTCTACTGCTAATTTTAAAAAGGTAAGAAGCAATGCAACTTTCTCCACTCCCACAACCTTGGCACATGGACTTTGGGTGCCAACTCAGAGCATGCCCACTGGAAATGCAAACAGAGACAAAGCCAAACCTTCAAACCTAAGTTTGTCAAGCCATAGATGTGCAATAGAGGAACTTTGATTTCTTTCTACCCTTTCAAAACAATTTATTCGTCTGCCATTTAAAAAATGTACATCAGATATGTATATGTTAAATCAAAAATACCAGGTCCCAAGTACCCTAACACAGGGCCATTTTACACAGAAGGCCTCTGACGTGTCGATGATTATGTGAGAAGTCCTGGAGATGGCCACTCAGCATCCAGCAGCAGCAGCAGCCTTCTGAATACTGCCACATCTGGCTGCTTCCTGAGCAGGTAGTTTCGATTTGGTCCATCGCTTTGCAAAGGTGCACAGGCAGCACAGGTGGGACTGTCATGTCAAGGGTGTCCCTGAAGCATTTGGAAACTATCCAGCAGTGAGATAGCAAATCTGACCCCCAGATTCTGGCTAGTCCGGCTGGTTTTGTGCTGGCGTAGCCTTAACTCAATAAAAAGAGGGCTTCAAAGTCTCTTCTTCACTAGAAAAAATAAGTGTCACATTTCAGTACACATACACACTTGCGTGCACACACCCTGAAACAATAGTTTTTTAAAGAAGCCATAATTTCACACTCACTGCTGTTTCTGAATGATATTCTCTTCATGTAGACCACTCAGACAATTACCTGCACCACACTTACTTTCTCTAACAACAACAACAACAAAACTGCATGGCAGTTTTCTTTGACTTATGCTATTTTAAGACATTTTAATTATTAATGTTTCTTTTATCATCCCTGTTCAACGCATTGTGCTCCTTAGAAATACACGTTATTGTTTTGTAACACCGGGATAAGCTGTTAACACCATAAGGAGAAGCATGAATTCATCTCCACCTCCCTTTAGCCTTGAGAAAGTTAGTTGGCCTCTCTGGGATTCAGGTTCCTTATCTGTAAAAGGATAATGATCAAAAGGTCACCTGGTGGAGCTAGCATGACAGAGTCGTGAGGATTTACTCTGCTGATACAGATAAAGCTCTCACAGGGTTGCCAACCACAGAGGAAGTCACCTGTTACTGCAATTGCTGTTACTGCTCAAATCTAGGAGGAGCTGTCCACTCTGAACACCCTCAGCTTGACCCTCCAACATACGCACTGAATGTAGGTGTCATTCCTTCCTGTCTGCTGACAGTTGTGCTACGTGTCACTTGCATTTTTCTGACCATTAGTATTACCACTCTTAGTGTGTAAGATTATCTTCCCTTCTGAGTTTGCTAAAATATATCATTTTTAAATATTTCAGAAGATATTAAATTTACTTAAAGCTTAGCTTGATAACAAGTGGTCATAGTTAGAATCACTACTTAAATCCTAGGCTACATTGCAATGATAACTTGGGTCTCAAGAATGGGTCCCTTAATAGCCACTTTCTATCTTCCATTTTGATCCAAAATGTTGTTGTGGGGGTGGAAGCATAAATAGGTATGTTTATTAGGAGAATGAATAAAATTCTAGGACTAAACATATCAAATGAATTAATTTTTAATGAATAAAGTGTGTGTAATTTGATGCATGTGTCTGGGGATATTTTTTCTGGCTGCTCTGGGGACATTGCTTTTCAACAACACTCCAGAGAGTTGCTATTACCCAAAAAGAGCCTCTCAATAAGGAAAGTTTTATTATATCTTGTTCTTAGGGCATCTGATGGTAGCACAGCCTCTTTCTAACTTGATTCTAAGCAGAGAGCAAGACACTATATATGTATATATTTTTCATTTCCTTCACTCATTCTTTCAACACAAAATTACCAAGTACTCAGAATATTACCAGGCATCATGCCAGGTTACAGAAATAACACTGAGTGTGTGTCCATAGGATTTTATAGTTGTCAAAGTGCTTTTGCATAAATTATCTCACTCTCTAAGAGCTCTATGAAGTAGATTTTCTTGGTCTCATTTATAGAAAAGGAAACACTGCAAAAGAAAGAAAATAAAGAAGTATTTATTAATAAACCTAAAGTTCTGAGCATCACACCCATGCAGGGGTTTATGGAAGGAAAGTTTACCCAGAGGATATGGTGCCAGCCCAGTGAGCTACTTGGTGTTTGCCCGAGCCCACACTTCATGCAAATGTCACTTAGAATTCTTTGGGGGAAGATCACTCCGCTGTTGGTGAGATTTCCAGCCATCTCGTGGAAAGGGAATAGATTGTACTGAAATCCAGAACCAGAAGAGTAAAGATACTGGAACAGCCAGGACTTACGGAAAAGTACTAAGGTTTATTTCAGTCTTGGGGAAAGGACAGACCAACAAGAAGCCTGGCGAGGTTAGTATGGGAGGCTGTACAGCACAGAAAACAAGATCCAACACCCAAGGACAGTTTCCAGGATGTTATGAACTGGCCTCAAGAAAAAGGAAACATGCTTATTCATGCTTTCACTCACAGCGGCCAGCTAACAAAACAGTTCCAGATTTTTGGCAGCTTTTCTTAATTAGTTTCAGTCCTAAATCCAAAGCAGAAACTGCCCTAGATTCCTTGTTTCTCAAAATGTCCATTTTCTCCTACACCAACTACTCATTATTGATGATCTTCTGTAAGTTCAAAAATTGTAGCTTCATAAATCCACCATGGAGCCAAACGTTTATTGGAGCTTTGCTGTTTGCACACTGTGATATACAAGGTGAAGATGATATGACAATAAGATATATTGATATATCTTATATAGGATATATATGACTTCGTAGGTAGGAGGCTGAAGTGACAGTAAACATAGCATGTTTGTAGATAGCAACATACTTTACATTTACCCGTGCAATACCTGGTAAAAGCAAGTTAGGCCTGAGTAGGATGTAAGTGAAGATAGGTAAGGTGGGGCCTTGTTATGAAAGCCTGTGGAAAAAGAGAGTAGGCCAAGAGCGTTTCATGGCAATCTCACAACACAGTAGGTGTCCAAGAACTATTTGTTGAATGCATGCATGCCTGAGTGATTGAAAAGGAGCGCACTGCCCCAGACCTAGGACATAGTCTTCTTCTCTTAGGGATTTTGGATGCAGCGTAGATCAAAATAGCATTATAACATTCACATCCTTGTAAATTATTCTGAGATGATGATGATGATGGATACTTTCAGGCTCCCTGAATCTGATCACTTGGAAACACAGGAGAAATGGAAAGAGCATAGTGACTGTGAGATATGTCCCTGTGGTCCTAATGACTCAAAACCAGGGATGATGAGTGGGAGGAAAAAAAGTCTCTGCCTTGGACACTTCCTTCCACTCACGAAAGGTCCCAGGGCACAGCTGTAAAGGTCATGAAACTGCAGGGAACAAGTCTACCAATGAGCTTGCTTCATCCTTGCTAAAAAGACTTCTCCAAAGGAAAGTCCAAGTTGAATCTTGAAACATGATCTTTCATGTCTTTCTAACCCTAAAATGCTTTACAGTATGTCTTTCAAGACAGAATATGCCACCTACATAGAGTTTACTTGTAGGAAACCTGTATGGTGAACGTAAATTAGCTGGTTTCTGAATCTTAAACAGTAAAGATGAAGAATGTGCTGGACCATAGAGGATACTATCAATCCAGGTCTTGAGAACCCCTTCAGAACCCTTCCGAGAGAACCCTTCCTATCAAGCACCAGCAGGGGGAGCTGTCCAAAAGGGATGTGGTGAATGGTTCGGGCTGCACCCATTGGGTAGAATAATTCTTGCCATGGATTACTTAAATTTCTTCCGATTCAATTTGTCCGAATTGCTATTCACCTCGGAACAGTTAAGAAGCACAGGGAATTTCTTCCACAGCTCTTCCTCTTCCCACAGATGAGACTCCAGCAGTAAGAAGCTGGAACTTTTAGGAAGGGCTGTTTTCCCTGTGTTGCTTGACTGAGATTTATCATTTAATACTGGTTATAGACCTGAGACTTTTCTGGATTTCACATTTTGTCACTGTATCAGCTGGTTTTGCATTTTATTTGGCCAATATAAAGGAAGGAGTCATCGGTGGTGACTTTTAAATATACTCATTGAGTTCAAATCCAGAGTTCAAGTGTCATTGACCTAAGTACCTAGGTAGTTGTTCTAGGGGCCATGAACTTCACAAACTTTGTAAAGTGAGTCCTGAAAGTGAAATGGATTGGAGAAGGTACTAAACAGGGTAAAAGAACCAAAGCAAAATTCTCGTGTTTGTGCCTATTTGCCTATTGGAGGACAGTAATCACTTCATGTCTAAGAATTCACACCCCATACATGCATGTGATGCTTTAAGATCCCACCAGAAGGGTGGCATTCCTCTGACCTTCTGTTGCAACTTTAAACTTCACCTTGACTTACACCTGTGCCCTTTTATTGGGATTGTTGCTCTATATGTTAACTATCTTATCTGTTAAGCTGAGAGATCCTGTTTAAAAATTCTAGAATGTACGATAATTTTTGTAAAATAGGAAATATCCAAAGGGAATTTGGTGTGGGAACATAATGAGGGAAAAGAATAAATATGATTTGGAAAGAAAATGAAAGAGCATGTATGTAAGGGGTGGGGGGTTGTGTGTAGGTAGGTAGGGACGTGGGTAAAAATGAGAATTAACTTGTGTCATATACTGGCACAAATTCCCCAATGTTGTGTGTGATTGTGAGTTGTATATAAAATGTACCAATAAAGAATTCAAAAAATAAAAACCAATTTGCATCGGAAACTTTTTCTGTCAGCACCACTCTTCCACATTCTGGCAGGATAATTGGGGTCACACCTGATTTTTCCAAACAATAGCAACAATAGTTCTCCTGCTCAGGAGGTGATTATAGAACATTATCATGGGTGATCTTTTATCACACTAGACTTTAGTAGAGTTAACTGTTTTTGCGTGCAAGTACCTGTGCACAACAGGATGTGGTTAGGCAGTCAAAATTCATAGCTCTTGCTAGTCCTACAGCGCAGGATGGAACATCGTATCTGAAAATCCCCACCAAAAATACGCAGGCTTTATTGATAATGTTAGAACATGAAATTTAATTTAACATGTATTTATTTAAAGCCAACCATGTATAAGACACTGTTCTTTGTATTAAGGGGTGGGGTAAGAAAAATTATCATGACAATCTCTGCTTGCAATTAGGGTGTAATCTGTTACAGGCTCAGACTGAAATGAACCTTCCTTCAGCTTCATTCTGGAAAGAATATAGTTTTCTCACTCTAACCGCTGAATGCAGTCCATCCAGATAAATTAGAATGAGAGCCAGATGCACATTACAGCCCACACAGAAATTCCTACGTATTTTATATGGTATGTATTGGGTTCTGAGAGACAATTCTACTTCCTCATGTTTCAGCACCAGTGAGAACAAGTTCATGACCAACTGGTTTGATCTGGAAGTGCTCAGGTTTTTCTTCAGCCCTTGCAGGTTTGGCAGCCTCTTCTCTATCTGGGTGGCTGCCCGGCCCCTCTCCCTGCTGGGAGGCTACCTCTCACCCCATACGTGGGGCCTGACACCTCTCACCAATGGTTGTTGTCCTGGGTGGTTTTCTGTACCACAAATACTTGAAGCAGCCTGGGCCTTTCTTACAATGACAGAAGCATGGAACATGACAGAAAGAGTTGCTTCTTGTATTTGAACACTTATGTGGGGGTAGACCTTGCCTTAGAAAGAAGTAGACTCCAGATGTCCCACTTGTAATGTGCCAGGTGTCCAAGGGTTGGTTTGTTTGTTTTTAGTTTTTTGAAATAAAAAACTGCATAGTTGCATAGTTCAGGTTGGCCTTGAACTCATTATGTGGCCCAGGCTAGCCTTCACCTCATGGCAATCCTCCTGCCTCTGCCTCCCGGGTACTAGGACTAGAGGCATGAACAACTACTCCTAGCATTGTGGTTTGTGGTCCCAGGGATTGAATTTGGGACCTTGCCCTTGCAAGGCAGGCACTAGAACCTCTGAGCTAAATCTCTCGCCTAAGGGCTTGTTTCTCAGTTTGGCCTTTGACGCCAAACGTCATGTAGATGGCATAGTTGAAGGTGTGAGAGGCATCAGGAGAAAAATCACAACAGGAAAGGGACCGTCTTGATTTACCTCCCTCTGCCTCTTTGTGCTCTCCTCGATGCTCATTGTTAAGAAAGCAGCCTAACGTCATATGCATGTAACCGCAGTAATTTCTTTTAATTTATGAAATTATATCCAAGGCTTTTCATGAGTTGGAAATGAAATTGTTCCTGGTCATTAAAAGTTAATTTCTCAAGCCAGGCATGATGGCACACACCTGTAATCCCAGCCCTCTGGAAGCTGAGGCAAGATGTTTCCTGCAAGTCCAAGGCCATCCTGGGCTACATAATGAATTCAAAGCCAGCCTGAACTACACAGCAAGACCTTGTCTCGAAAAACAAACAGCAGCAAAAAACGTTGGCTCCTC
Organism: Thryonomys swinderianus; assembly: GCA_004025085.1. Classification (NCBI taxonomy): domain Eukaryota; kingdom Metazoa; phylum Chordata; class Mammalia; order Rodentia; family Thryonomyidae; genus Thryonomys; species Thryonomys swinderianus. Next base: position 12,650 of record PVIC010045417.1, read on the forward strand.
GCCACCACCTCCACGTGTGGATTTTGACCTTGAACTTCTGAGGCTGCTTCCACTTCTAGGTACAGGTCTATCAAGCTCTGTCCTAACTACTCGTTTACTTCAAGACTGTGAGCTTGGGCCAGGGATTTAGTTTAGTGATACCACCACCTGCTTTGCAGGCACAAGGTCTTAAGATCAATCCCTGGTACCACAAAAATAAAAAGACTGTGAGATTCAGGAGAGCAAACCTGTATCTAATGCAGTCACAGGTAGCTCCTGTGCCAAGCACACTAGCATGAGAAACAGGATGATTTGATCATTATTAACATTTGCATTGATTGACAGATGCAAAAGTAAGTCCTTAGCTTTCTTATCAGCTCCAGGATAGGAGCTATCATGCCCCCACCTCCATCATTGCATCCCGGGAATGCAAGGTGGGTTCAACATACGTAAATCAAACAATGTAAAACACTATATTAACAGACTTAAGGACAAAAACCATATGATTATCTCAATAGATGGAGAAAGAGCATTTGACAAAATCCAACACCCATTCATGATCAAAACCCTACAGAGAATCGGGTCAGATGGGCTTTTTCTCAATCTGATACAAGCTATTTTATGAGAAACCAACAGCCAGCATCATACTTAATGGGCAAAAACTGGAACCTTTTACACTAAGATCAGGAATGAGACAAGGATGCCTGCTGTCACTACTCTTATTCAATATAGTATTGGAAACATTAGCCATAGCAATCAGGCAAGACAAAGATATAAAAAGAATAAAGATATGAAAGGAAGAAGTTAAACTGTCATTATTTGCCGATGATATGATACTCTATCTAGAGGATCCTAAAAACTCAACCAAAAGACTACTAGACTTAATTACCAAATTTAGTAGTGTTGCTGGATGCAAGGTCAGTGCTCAAAAATCAACATCCTTTGTCTACACAAACAACAGACTCACTGAAAGAGAAATTGTGGAGTCAATACCTTTCACACTAGCACCCAGAAAAATGAAATATCTAGGAATCAATCTAATAAAGGAGGTGAAAGACCTCTACTCTGAAAACTATAGGACTCTGAAAAATGAGATAGAAAAGGAGATCAGAAAGTGGAAAGTCATCCCTCGTTTCCGGGTAGGGAGAACCAACATTGTCAAAATGGCTATACTTCCACAACTAATATACAGATTCAATGCAATTTCAATTGAAATCCCATGACTATACCTCACAGAGCTAGAGAAAATAATACAAAAATTCATCTGGAACCATAAGAGACCTAGAATAGCAAAAGCAATTCTAAGCAACCACGACATGGCAGGGGGTATTACAATCCCTAACTTAAAACTCTACTATAAAGCCACTGTGATAAAAAAAAAAAACTGTATGGTATTGGCAAAGTAACAGACCTGAGGACCAGTGGAATAGATTAGAAGATCCAGACACAACCCTGAATACACTAAGCCACCTTATCTTTGACAAAGGAGCCAAACATCCCCAGTGGAGGAAAGACAGCCTCTTTAACAAATGGTGCTGGAAAAACTGGGCTTTAACCTGCCAAAAACTAAAGCTAGATCTATCTCTTTCACCATGCACAAAACTAAATTCACAATTGATTCAAGACTTAAACATTAAAACAGAAACAATAAACCTGCTAGAAAACAGGTTAGGTAAAACTCTTGGAGATATTGGCTTAGGCAGAGACTTCAGGAATAAAACCTCTATAGCACGAGAACTAGCAGAAAGAATCAACAAATGAGATCTCATCCTACTAAAAAGCTTCTGCACGACAAAAGAAATCACTGGCACCACTAAAAGACAACCAACAGGGCCGGAGGGTTAGCTCAGTGGTTCCGGCACCTGCCTCGTAAGCATAAGGACCTGAGTTCGATCCCAGGTTACCACATATAATGCTGGGCGTGGTGGCTCACGCCTGTAATCCCAGCACTCGGGAGGCAGAGATAGGAGGATTGCTGAGTTCGTGGTGGCTTGCCTGGGCACCATAG
>PVIC010045418.1:0-14648 GCA_004025085.1 Thryonomys swinderianus
CTGATGATTTGCCAATCAGTACTTTTGTTATGCACTGCTCTTAAGTATACACTGCTGACTATTTCTTTTCTTGCTTCTTAGTCTGTGCCGATTTATTTTTCAAGATGCATTGTATGCATCTTGGGTTAAAAGGTTTACTTTTAGTCTATTGGTATGTTAGAGTAGAAGTATATTAAATTGATAAAACAGATTGGCTTTGACAACTGTTATTTTGTTCATCAAATTAATATATGTATCTAACTTCAATATACAAAGAGGATAGATCCTGACCACTATGCTATATTTTGGTGTTCTGCTTTTTCCTTCTGTAGCATGACTGTAAAATCTGAAAAAAACAGGCAAAATATTTTATCATGTTTTGTAATAAATAATATCACTAAGTATAGATTTGGCATTTTCATGAAATAGAGTTGGTTGTTTCAGTAATGAAATTATTTTTTTTTAATTTTTTTGAAATTATTTTGATATAAATTTGCTAAGTATATTATGATAAATCTTGGTGAACATATTTATTAATGGTTCCATAATAATGAACCAAATTGGCCAAAAATTTAAAAAAATATTTTATTACTTATGCCTAATTTACCATTCTTCCCAAATCAGTGCTCAATGCATTCAGGTTTATGTAAATAATTTATGTACAGATTCTTTCCTTCAATACATATTATATTGTCCAATGCTGTTATGATACCACATAAACTGTAGCATCAAATTGAAATCAATGTTTATTAAAATTAGTTAATGAATCTACAATCTCATTTGTTCTTTGAGACTACCTAATAATAATTTTTCCTGCTTCTTTTTAAAAGACAAAGGTTTGTTGAGTCTATAGTATAAGCAGTACATTGTAATTACCTAAGTAAGCATAGCTTGTTTACGAAATAGTAAATTTCCTGGAATCATGAACTTTGTCTGATTTATCTCTTTCTTCAAAGCCTGGTATATATTCTGGGCAGAATGTTGGAATATAATAAATATTCCCTAAAAATAATTCTTCCTTTGCTTGTAGGTAAATGTGTTGTTTACTGCATTAAAATGAAAATTTTCTAGAAGGTAAATTATTAAAATTCAAGATGGCTGTAAAAGCTATGTCAAACTCAACCTTTTCTCTCTCCAGAATGTCTTCCCATTTATCAGATCAAATAAGAATATCTGTTTTGATCCTTTCTGATATTAGTTGCCATGACAATATGAATCATGATGCCATGGCAGAGGCTAAGTGTAGATGACAATTTAGTTTAATTTACTGAGACCATTTCCTGTGTCTCTTCATTCCCTTTTGCATGGCAGAATTGACTATGGTACATTTAAGCAAAAATTAGTTGATGCCTGGGGGTGAATATGCTCAGATATTAGGCTTGTGGTAATAATACACTTGATGGTACTTGGCGATTTATGGATTTCAAAGTATCACCATTTTACTCATTGCTCTGACAAGAACTGATTTTGGAGAAAACTATTTTATAGATGAAGGCTGTCATCCACTACGATATGTGCTGTATCTTGACACTGTGAGTGCCACTGTCTTTGCCCTTCACTCTAGATCTGCCTCCCATCCAGGAGACATCGTGTATCCTTATCCCTGCTCTCTAAAACAGTACAGTCTGCTAGACAGCATTTTACCATTGTACTAAAATGTCTCTAAACAACACTTTGCCAATGGAAACCTAAAAGAAATCTTAATCTAAAAGAGTAAATTACTTTTTAAAAATTTTATTCTTTATTGATATATTTTATACACATCATGATCACAGTCATCAATGGGCATTTGTACCAGTATATAACACAATTTAATTCTCATTTTTCCCATTTCTCTACAAAACCTACACCCCCACCTCACATAGATAGATAGATAGATAGATAGATAGATAGATAGATAGATAGATGCTTTCTTTCTTAAGATCATATTTTCCCTCATTACTTTCCCCTACCCCTTTCCCTTTGAATATTTTTCTATTTTACAAAATTTATCGTACATTCCAGAACTCATTTATATCTTCATATTCTTATACCAGAGAAAAGATAGGGTATTTACATATCTGTGACTTATTTATTTCACTTATGAATGTGTCCTTAATGTATGTCCATTCTAGTATAAACTACTCAAACTTATCATTCTTTATGGGAGAGCAATACTCCATTTTATTAAAAAAACAGTGACACTGCCACCAACAACAAAAACCACATCTTCTTTATCCAGTCTCCAGTTGATGGGCATTTGGGTTGTTCCCAAAACTGGCCTATCATCACAAACTGAGCTGCTATGAATACTGGTATGCAAAAATGAATAAATAGTTGACAACAGAACTTTTGACATCAATAAAATAGCACTGGATTGTTTGTGAAGAGTTGGAGAGCGTTAATCCTGATACTGAAGATACACATGCACTACACTTTAGAAAAATTCATTCCCATGGTAAGCATTCCAGTCTTGCAAGACCTATGCTCCACCCAAAGCAGGCACTAATCTCTTCCACGTTGCTGCTTCCCTGACTCCCACTAAGTCCCACGTCCTAGAGACTACCGCAACCTCCACATCCTTTCTTAATAAGCAGTCCCTCTTGGATGGCAAATAGCGTGCATGAAAAGAATTGTTTTAACATAAAACATTAATACTACATTTTTAAGTATTCTTATATTTAATTACCCAGAATACTAGAGACACTAGTTGACGCAAAGTTAATTTTTGGTGCAATAAAAGTATTTTAGATCCTGATAGTCATACATATTTGTGAACATCCTGAAACCACCTATTTGTATACTTTAAAATGTTTGAAATGGATGACATGTGAATTGAATCTTAAAAAAAATGAAAATTTAAACAATAATCTTAATCATTTTTCAAAACTTTTTTTAGCTATGGAATGTTTCATTCTAGGGTTACTTTTTTAAATTTAACTAATTTGTTTTTATTTGTACATGTTTGTGTACATAATGATCAAATTCATCAAGGAGAATTAGTACCTGTGCATAATATAATACATATAAAATCCCTTTTTTTCCCATTCCCTTCCTCCCACCTGAAAACCCCTACAGTCTCCCCATTTGAAAAAGGAAATAAGAGAAAAAGAATAGATCTTAGGTAAAATGATTGGCTTTAGATGTGTATGTCACATAATTTCATGTCATTCATTTGCATGGTTTATATGACTAGAAATCAGAAAAATGCATTCAATAACGATACTCCAGTATAAGTTATCACTTTTATCAGTAATATCCTTTAACATCTATCTAAAATGAGGTGCATGTGTAACTTTAAGATCTTGAATAAGCCTCTTTAGCTGCTCTCTGGAAATGTAGTGACCCAGGTTGCCCGCCATGACACTTGAATTCTGACATGCATAGAAAACATATAAAACATATATCCAATTTTGATGACAGTGTAAAAGAGTGGACTATAAATATCTTCTTCATCATTTTATTTAATATATTGGAAAATGTGTCATGTATTCTGTTATAGTACATTATTAAATTTAATTCATCCTTCCTTAAATATTGCTACCAGAAATTTAAAATTATAGCATTACTTGATGTAATTTTAATTGAGTTTATGGGTACATTATACACCTATATTATGATCACATTCAATATTAAAAATTTGTATCTGTACATGACACACTTTGATTCTTATTTGACTCAATGTAATTTTGTTGTTAATACGGGCTAGGAGGTTATTTTCCCGCACAATCATCTTTGTAACCTGAGATGTCCAACCATCATTCTTAAAAAAATCTTTAAAATATGTGTGTGACACTGAGCATTCCAATATTTTTTGGAATGGCATGAATATATTCACCTATAAGGTAAAGAATAGTCACCTAACAAAATAAAGTTTGAACAGGTATAGATATTTACCCATCATTTCTTCCAATTCATGTATCCCATCATGATTTTAGATAAATATGATCTCTACTATATTGGCTTATATAATTTTTGATTAAAATATGAATGTATCATATATTTTGATGAACATCCAATTTATCCAAAAGTACAGTTGTCATTATCTTTAAGAAATATTGTGAATTGTTTTACTGTACATAAATCTACCCTACCATAATCCAGGGAACCTGATTTCTGCCAGAATTGATCACTATCTTCTCTTACCTTTTGGCTTCCAATTTGTTTTTGCCAGTAAGAGACACTGGTAGGTCACAGCAGAAGAAGCAGTACTCTGCATTTATTTCCCTATTTCTCTCAGTGTTTATCTTGATTTGACTTCAGTTATATTTTTCTGCAGAGACCACACTGCTGAAAAATAAACATACTACAGTCAGTAAAGACTGACTGGCAAAGGTTTGTCTTCTGTATTAGCATTTCATCATTCCGTGCTCCTTTAACCTTGAGTACACCTTTGTAAATTGTTGCTACTTAAATCCTCTTCAGTCACGCATTTGAATGCATTATCTGTTAGCTGCCAAACCTTGACTGACAAAGAGAATATCAAAGAGATTGACTACAGTGGACTACTCTTAAATATCAGGGTACTGAGTGTTAAGTCTGTGTAGGATTGATATTATAACGTGTAAGAGGTTAGACTTGCATGTAAAAGTTTTTTTTTAAATCTATTTTGGGGGGGGGCAGGGACTCAGTTTGTAGTTCAGGTTGGCCCTGAGCTCAGTATGTAGCCCAGGCAAGCCTCAAACTCAACAATCTTCCTGCCTCTACCTCCCAAGTGTTGGGATTGCAGACTTGAGTCACCATGGCCAACATTGTGGTAGGTGGTACAGTTTGCTGGTGGGTGAGTCACCACACCCGGTACTGTTGCATGTGGTTACCGGGAATTGAACCAAGGACCTTGTGCTTGCTAGGAAGACACCGGGACCACTGAGCTCAATCTCTTGCCCAAGCCCCTCAGAACCTTTATGTCCATTAATTCTAGTTCCCTAATAGAATTTGTAATTTTAATATCTGAATAAGAAGCAAAGATTTTCTTTACCTAAGACTTGAAGAGCTCTAACTAGCCAAGTTGGAGATTTTCTGTGTTTTAAGACAATCATGATCTCTTATACAAATGGTTATTAAATGTTCTTGATCTTTAACTTGACATCATCTTTACTGTTTAAATATCACTAGTACAGAAGACAGTTCTGTATGTTACACACATAGCTATCTTAAAACTCTCGTACCATTCAGCCATATGCTCAATCATATCAGTATATCATATAAATTTACTGTGTCAATATCCAAATTAAATTATAATGACAAGTTTATAAATGAGTTTTGCAACATTTTGTACTTTTATTATTAGTATTATCATTTGTAAAAACTATACCTTTTAAAATTATTTAAAATTTTAAATTTTTAAATTATTTTATCATTCCAAATCACACTTCACAGAATGAATATGCATATATACATGCATATATATTCATTTAAAATTAATATTGGGAAATTCTTTATTTCTATTTGTTAAATATTTTTCCCTTTGGGCTTCAGATTGATTGAAAACTGACAAAATGTATTAAATTTTTAACAAATATTTATTAAATATAAAAGTAATGTTTTAAATTACATATCCATTCCTGAATTAAAGTAATGGGGTGTCTTGATTTCTATTTTTTCTTTTCTTTCTTTTTTTTTTTTACATTTTGTTTATCTATAGATGACTGCTACTTGTTTCCAGGTGAAATAATTTAGTCTTTGTTTTGTCACTCTTGCTATTCTGACTCCATAGATTTTAACATTAAATATCATATAAATTATTAATAACAATAAGAACTTGGGCCTGAGATTTAGCTCAGTGGTTCTGGCACCTGCCAAGCAACCACAAGGTCCTTGATTCATTCCCCGGTAACCACATGCAACAATACCGGGCATGGTGACTCACACCCACCAGCAATCAGTACCACACACCACAGTGCCAGGCATGATGGCTCACGCCTGTAATCCCAGCATTCAGGAGGCAGAGGCAGGAGGACTGCTGAGTTTGAGGCTTGCCTGGGCTATATAGTGAGCTCAGGGCCAGCCTGAACTACAAAGCAAGACCCTGTCTCAAAGAAAAAAAAAAAAAAAAAAACTTTGTTATGCCAATGTCACTCAATATGCTTAATTCTTAAGTGTCAGGACCTCCGTTAACTAAGAAATAGAGATCTGAAGAGCAGGTGTTGGTTTACCCATTAAAGCCACAAGTCAAACTAACAAAATGTTAGCATTTGTTCACTAAGATGATCTGAAAAAATCTAAAAAAGAAAAATAAATTTATAAAATGGAGTATTACTCTCCCATAAAGAATGATGAGTTTGAACCATTTATACGCAAATGGATGTATCTTCAGGACAAACTCATAAGCGAAATATATAGGTCAAAGATTTGTAAATATTGTATCTTTTCTCTGTTATGAGAAACTGAAAATGTAAATGAGCTCTAGAATATATAGTTTCAGTGAATGCAGAGCAAGGGACGTCACGGAGTCTTGACCTCTGACAAGGACTTTATGGTTCTCACCTGGAAAATCACTGGTTCTTTTTTTTTTTTTTTTTAACCAGGATCCAGACTCCCAGACTCTGCCTTTTCAGGCAGAGTAAGGTCATATTTTGATTGTGCTTGAAGCAAATTTCTAGCTTTATTTATAGAAAATGTGTAAAACCTATTTTGCAGAAACATTCATTACAAGGTTTTTAGAAGCACGCATGAACATTTTGATTTGCCTGTGTTTTAGTAGTTTTAAGAAATTTCCCTATAGAAACAGCACATTACACAGCTGTAGGTAGTTAGGATGAGTGGGTAAAACAGAAGAGTTGCTAAAATTGTCAAATTATGATTGTGAACATTTTGGTTTAAAGAGTAAAAAATAAAATCTATTACTAGATTGATAGTAATAGAATAAAACCTATTACTTACCTTTATAACAAGATACATCTTTTTTAATTGAATTCTTCATTGGTACATGTTATATACAGCTCACAATCACACTCAACATTGGGAATTTGTAGCAGTATATGACACGAGTTAATATTTACATATACACATGTGGCTTCTGAATATGGAAACAAGTTTCTTTGAACAGCCTATAGCTTTTATGTACTTTCAGAAATGGTGTTTAAACCCAGTGGGAATATCAGCGTGATGACCCCATAGTTTCAAGTGAGAACCAAACAAATCCTGGTCATCCTCTTAGGAATCTGTATTGTTTATGTCATACTTACTACCTCATGTAAAGGTTCCAAAATCTGCTGTAAGAATACTTTTTTGTCATATAAACCTTCTAATAGTAACATGGAACTACAGATAATTAGTGATATTTTGAACTTGTTTTCTTAAGCATTACCGGACACTAAATAAGTGAATGTAGCTGAAAGGAATAAAGAAGAAAGTTTACAATGAGAGCTGTGAAACAGGTCAAGTGAGCTACAAACCCTCCCCCTGGACCGAGAAGAAGGCACAGTTAACAGCCAAGTTCACTGAGGAAGCTGTCAAGAAATGTTCTGGCAAGATGAGCTCATTGTTCTGAAAGCAGTGATGTCTTCACTCACTCAGAAAAATGTGACTTCAGAGGAAAAGAATACAAAAACAATGATCTCAACATAGGGAATTTCTTAAACAAGAACTGAAAACATCTAAATCATTAGGGGAATGGTGTTGAATGTTAAAAACTAACATTTTACAGTTGAATACTTGAATATTGAACTGCTGACTAAAATCAAAGTGTGCTTTAAATATACAGCTATGCCATATATAACTGAGAACACGGGAGAGCCAGGCAACTAGACATTAGCTAACACGTACTTCTATGGACACCTACATATATACATGTAAAATGTAGGGAAATAACCACAAATTCACAGAGATTGATCAGACTCTTTACAGAGGAGAGTGAAAGAGTTGAGAGCAAAGCCACAAATACAAAATGTGTCAGTTCTCTTCATACATTTTATGTCTTAAACTAGGTGGTGGAAATGTACTTTGACTCACTGTACAGTTTAAATGACAGGCTTCCAGGGGACCAGGCTTTGAGAAGAAGGCAGACTCCAGAGGGTGCCCAGCACTACCTGGAGTGCAGGATGATGTGCAAATATGATGATGAACAGAGTAAAGGAAGAAACCACACCACAAGATCATTACTTAATGGTACAATGAAAACTAGCATCAAGGAAAGGCCATGCCTGAGCAGGAAGCAAAGGATTTTGACGACATTGGAACAGCTTCCTAGAGACAGTTGAATTTTGTTTTCTCAATTACTATCTATGGAGAGTTCTAAAAATGTGAATGTTTGTACCAACGCACCAAACTATTTAAAATTGGAAGCTGGAGAACTATTATAGAAAACTAGTCATCCATAAAAATCCCTTTTCTGTTTAAAGAGAAGGGGAAAGTAAGCACAGGACATTCTTCAGTCATTCTCATGGTATGAAATTGTGAGGCCCATACAAGCTACTCAGTGAAGTTTTCAGCTATGTTTAAATCATAGATAAAATTTCAAGCAGATATTATTAGTCTTAATAAAGAACACATGACAAAACAGAAGACAGGGAAAACAGGTGAACAAGTTAGGGTCACTGATGCCTAATCACACAGAATCAAAAGATCTTTTGTTGTAGATAAAAATGGAAGGTTTAAAGACTGATTTGCTATTGAGACAATGGTCTGTGAAGAAACTAGGTGTGGAGTTATAAAGAGAAGTAACTATTACCACAAGTTTTGTAGCTAGTGAGGGGGAGGGACAGCAGAAGTCTTTCAAGGGCTTGGGGAATAAATTATAAACAATCATATTTCAATATTGAACGAAGTCAAGACTGCATTGTTCTGTGGCAAATGAACAAAAACCATAGACAAGATTTTGTGGAAATTTGAGGAACAAAAATGTAAGCAGTGTTTACCATAACTGAAAAAAATCTTAAAATCTTCCTTGATAGAAGTAAACCCAGTAGCCATTTCCAAAGTCATTTAAATAAAGAGTTTAAGTATATTATTAAAATATTTGATTATAGGAGCCGGAGATTTAGCTCAGTGGTTCTGGCACCTGCCTCACAAGCGCAAGGTCCAGAGTTCGATTCCCGGTAACCACATAAAATGCTGGGCGTGGTGACTCACACCCACCAGCAAACAAAACCACATACCACAGCGCTGGGTGTGGTGGCTCACACCTGTAATCCCAGTACTCGGGAGGCAGAGACAGGAAGATTGCTGAGTACCAGGCGTGCCTGGGTTACATAGTGAGCTCAGGGCCAACCTGAACTACAAAGTGAGACCCTGTCTCAAAAAAAAAAAAAAATGATTATGTAACTATATCTAAATTGAGGTTCCTCAACATGGATGTCATTTATGAAAAGTGAATCCATCCCCATACTGATTGAAAACAGTCCTGGAGCCTCATCATCTTTTTTATCATTATTTCCAAATGAATATTTGCTGTTTGTTATTATACTTTATTGTTAATGTATTCACTCCTTCTTAGTCATTCATTCTCAAACTTACCAATTGCAGAATATCTCATAGCAAGGTATCAAATTCCACTCACATATCTTAAACTTCTCCATTTCCAGGGTACGTTTTCAGGTAGATTTTCATATCTTCAAACTATTAAATCCATTTTTCTCACAGACTATCATCCCTTCTATCTTAAGTTCACCATACATTTCACAACCCCTCAAAATATATGCTTCTTTGGAAAAATATTTAACTCACAATCTACTCACTTTCTGCTAACTCTTCTAGAAGTGGCTCAATGTATATAAGTACTCACTCAAGTGTACTGCAAAGCAGCTGTTATAGTTACAAACAAAAGGTACACAACCAGTTTAGTCGATTTATGGTGATGTGTGCTATAGACATTTTAAATTGCATGCATGATATCAAACCTTTTTGGCAATCCTAAAATACTTCATTTTTATCCTAAAACAATAGTTTCACATATTTTATTTCCTTCTCAACTGTTTTAGCATTATTCAACCATTCAGCATGGCTTAATCATTTTCAGATTGTTTCCATGTTATAGATCATGTAGAAATGATAAATGAGCATTCCCTTGAATTCTACTTAATTTATAATCCACTTGTGCATGCACCTATTTTGTTCATCTTCCCTTGCACTATATCATAGTCCATTTGTCTTTCAAGCCCTATAATATTTACCTGGGTCGAATTTCCTTTAACTATCTTAAAATATTTTATATATCGCTCACTATTGTCCTCTCCTAAGTCATTACTCTCACTCTTTCTTACAGAATGTTCATATCACAAAACAAATTGACCTTCATATTCTAAAATGTTCCATCCCACATAATTCTTATTAGCTTCTGCTCCATTCTGTGTTTCCCTATACAAAAAAAATATATAAAATATCTATCTATCTATAGATAGATAGATAGATAGATGATAGATAGATAGATAGATAGATAGATAGATAGATAGATAGATAGATGATAGATAGATAGATAGATAGATAGATAGATAGATAGATAGATAGATAGATAGAGATATATAGATATAGATATATAAGGAGCAAGCTGTACGGACTCTACTTTCTCATGTCCTATGTACTCTTCAGTGCTCTAAAATTTAGTTTCTTTCTTCATTACTACAAGAAAATGGTTTCTGCCAGGATCTTTAAAAACTCTCGTGTACTGAGTTTCTGTGATCATTTTATGTCCTCGTTGACTCCTGTGCAGCCTTTATCACAGCTGAATGTTCCTTTCTAAAAGCCATTTTCTCTTTTCACTTTAGGAACATCGATTGTATCTTGGTTTTTCTAATAACCTTTCCAATAACCTTCCGGACTGCTTCACGTTGGAATCTTCAAGTGTCATTCTTTGGTCCTTTGCACTTTTTTCTTTATTCCCATGGCCAATAATGGTCCTGAAATTTCGGACAGCACTCAAGGCCAACTTCCTGAGAATAATTTTATGTACAAATCTCAAAACTGTCATGTCCAAAGTGGACTTGATAACTTCTTATCTATGGGAACCCGAATGGGCTGTTGTGTGTGTGTGTGTGTGTGTGTGTGTGTGTGTGTTTAATCTCAGTAAATGACCAGTCAGTCATTCACATAGTTGCTAAAGCACAAATCTATATGGACTTTCTGTATTCATTCTTCTCCTTTATCCCGCTCTATCCCAAATACCAGCAAGTGTTCATGTCACCATCAAAATAAATCTAGTTTTGCCTTCTTGTCCTCCTTTCCTGTGATCCAATTATATTTCAGGTCACATATTGGATGAAATAGTACCATCATCTCTTATTGGTCGTCTGATTCCTATTCTTGTCCTCCACACTCTCAACTGGCAACAAATGATATAACACAGTGGAGGCTGTGTCATCTCCTTTTTTTTTCAGCTAAAAATTAGACCTGTCATGGCTCTTAAATTTCTATTCACTTCTCATGGAACTCAGAATTCTATATCTTCAATGGGCTAAGCAACACCTTTGCCGGTTGAATGTGTCCACCAAAATACCGTATGTTAAAGTTTCTCCTACCCATGGCACTACTGGGAGGTAATGAAGCGGAACACTGGGAGCCCCTTCAGTTATACTAAATGTGCCCTTTAAAGAGCTTGTGAGCCTTCAGCCTTTTCATTTTTTTCTTATTTGTTTTTTTTTATTATAAGGTCCACAACTTACTCCACATCTGCCCTGTACAGTTGCCTCTGGGCAGCACAAGCTGAATCATAAAGTACTGTTTCTACTTGATCATATCCTGGAATCTTCATCATCAAGATCCAGAATAAAAGCATCCTTTCCAAGTCAATTATCTGTTCTCTCATTATAGTAATATGAAGCTACATAATATGGTGCATGTCAATCACATTTTAAACAATTCTTATCCTGGTCAACCACTGAGTTCTCTGCATCTTTTTAATATGCTAAATATTTTCCCATTCCAGGAATACCCATTTGTCCTGGCTCAAACTCATTATTTGAGTCCTTCACAGAGGTGTGTTTTCTTAATCATTAAGCCTAAAATTCAATGGTATGTATGTTTCTTCTCCTCTGATCTTCTGTTCTGCAGTTCACCTGCACTCCTGGACTTTTCTGATTAATCAGATAATGCATTTGTAACTGCAAAGTTATTTACTAATCTATGTGATAATATCCCATCTTCATTATTAAATAATAAATTCCATGATGATAGAAATGTTCTGTATTCTGAACCAAATTTACATCAGAATTTATTTAATATACAGATAAATGAGTAATAGTAGTATGTGTATAACAAGTTGATTAATTTATTTGCTTGTCACTGTTAACTTTGAAGTGATATATAAATTTCAATTTCATTGACTTTTTAGAGGAAAAATAAATTAATAACTCACTTCAAGCAAACTACAGGAGCCATATGGTTCCTATTTTTACATTACCTTTCATCACAACTTTTAACCACCTTCCACAATTCAGTAAAAAAGTCTATGTGCTTTTTCCTCTGGGGAACTTACTAAATTTACAATTGTGATAAGCAATCAATGCTCACCTCTGCTAAACTGTACATAAATATCTTTATTTTTCCAAAGGAAATTCCTTGGAGGAACTTCTTTATGGAATATAAATTCATCAGTAAGTAATGGAGTACTCTAATGTATGTTTCCTCCCATCAAGCTCATTTGGAATTTCTCAATTGTCTCACATGCTTTTAATATGGCAAAATAAATGATACCTCTGTGTGGGGACTGACCTGCCTATAATTATGATTTCCCTAAGTTAATATCAACTCCACTCAACTTTTATGTGCATTCATTTACACATGATAAAATATTTGAAGAAATGTATTATAGTGGAAATCATCCTCATGTCTACTTTGAGTTTTACAGGCTTAGCAGACATGGAAAAAAAGAAATTCATAATTAAAAGGAAAGACCTAGCATTCAAATAAACTAAAATTCAAATAAATCCTTATAACATTTCCTATTATAGTCCACAAATGACTTAACTGGTAGCCTGAGTTTTTATATTCTTTTTAAAGAGAATTAGAGCATCTAGCTCTTGATTCTCATATAAAAATATACAGTGATGTTTGAAAATTTAACATTTGAAAATTGGTTTTTAAATTTATTTTACTGGTAAATACAAAACTCTGATTTTCTCTTCAAGTTACATTAGTCACATTGCATAAAAGATCAGTACAATGAAACATTTGCTATAAAACGTAATTTTTAGAAATATATAAGAAATAAATTATATAGTTATTGAAACTGAGGCCTGGAAAACTTCATTGACATAGTTTAATCCATCCAATAGGATCATGGAATTGCAGCCCTGTAAGACTGCACGGAGATATTGTCGCTCATCTCACAAAGAAACCATCTTAGTGAGATGTTGATGTTATTATTAGGAATTAATCTTATCAGTATTGGGGAATGGCAAACAAATCAAGTTATTATTTGGGAAATTCAAGTGCTCTGGATAAGAAATAATTTCCTTAGCATTTACTTTAGTCCCCTTGCTCCTTTTTTCAACTGTACAATTGCATTATGTTTTCTTTAGCTGTTTCATTTAAGTTTTACTCGAAGAATATTGATACTGGGCCGGAGGGTTAGCTCAGTGGTTCCGGTGCCTGCCTCGCAAGTGCAAGGTTCTGAGTTCAATCCCTGGTAACCACATACAATGCTGGGCGTGGAGACTCACTCCCATCAGCCATCAATACCACATACCACAGTGCCGGGCTTGGTGGCTCACACATGTCATCCCAGCACTCGGGAGGCAGAGACAGGAGGATTGCTGTGTTTGAGGCTTGCCTAGGCTACATAGTGAGCTCAGAGCCAGCCTGAACTACAAAGTGAAACCCTCTCTCAAAAACAAAAAAGAAAAAAAAGAAAAAAAAAGAAAAAAAAGAATATTGATCCTTCTCTTGCATATTCACTCTGATCATTTGCATAATTTTAATTTCCTTGAAGATACCTTCAAGTTCATTGTTTTTTAAACATTTTCATACATGGTTATTATTCTAATAACTGAAGCCTTTGATCACTTGCTTCTTTTTAGTTTCATTGTCATTTCTTAGAGTTCCATTTAGTTTTCTTACTTGTGTTTTCCTTAATACTGACTCCCATCGGCTATGAGACATCCACTGAACTTGAAATGTTATGTAGAGCAGTAATGAATTTGCCTTCTCTAAGAATAGTGAGGCACTTGGTTTTGTCAAGGACAGCGCTGACCTTTGACCAGCTTCAGTCCCTTTCACCCTTTGTAGGCTTCCTAGACTGTTAAATCAAAAACCTTTAAGAGAGATAGTGCTTATTGTCTTGTTAGTTTTCATAACTTAAGAAAGTTTTATGGACTACCTGTATTTCTTCTGACAAGTGTCATTCACAGGAGTAGGAAGATCTTTTTCAAATTGGAAGAAAAATAGATGAAGAAGGTGAGAAGATAGGGGAAAGGGATTAAAAAGGAAAATTGAATAAAAATAGAAATAGAGATTTTTTTCGATTGGAAAAGGATTAAAAGTTATGGGGGCAAAAAAGGATGGAAGAGGAAGGATACAAACTTTTAAGAAAATAATTGTGATGTATTATATGTGTGTGTGTGTATGTGTGTACAAACTCCCTACTATAAACACATTTCAAATCTGTACTGTTATGTCTTATATCTAAAAGTCCCCTCAAACCTTCATGCAGTCCTCTGTAGGGCTTTGACCCTGGGTCAATCTGGAGCGTGTGATGATGGTATTAAAAATATGTTGCCAAAAATAAGGGTATGATTGTAGTATTAAGGGTCCTCAGC
>PVIC010045419.1:0-14595 GCA_004025085.1 Thryonomys swinderianus
TTTGCACCTAAATGGATCGATCTTGTCATTCTTTATGGCAGAGTAATACTCCATTTTATAAAAAACCGCATCTTCTTTATCCACTCTCCAGTTGATGGACATTTGGGTTGTTTCCAAGATTGAGCTATCACGAAGACATAACATATCTTAATACCTTTGTTCATCCCTTTTCCCTTTCTTCCTTAGTCCTTCCATCCATCTCTTGATTCCCTTTCTTTTCTTTGTATATGTTTGCAGTGCATAATGTTTAGATTTTTGGTGTGGAGTTGGTACATGTACATACTATATTTTAATTCCTTTTTAAAATCCCCTTTCCCTCCTCTCTTAACCACCTCCTTTCACCTCTCAAGCCCTGCCTCTTTGAAAAATATCTATTTCCCTTCTTCCTATTATCTATTCTTTATTTTACTCTTTATTTATAATTTGAGTTTCTCACTTGAGAGAGGTAATTGGATATTTAAACTTGTGTGTCTGATTTATTTCATTTAATATGTTCTCAAGATGCACCCACTTTCCTACAAATAACTCAAATTTACTTTTCCTTATGGCAGAGTACTTCACTGTGTGTAAATACCACATTCCTTTCCTCTATTCATCTGTTGATGGACATATAGGCTGTTTGCAAGATTTAGCTATGAATTGTTTTGCTGTACCATCAGTATGCACGCACAGCATCACTGTAACATGATTTCTTTAACTCTTTGAGGGAGACAGAAGAGGAATAGTTGTGTCAAGTGGAATTTCAAATTTTAAGGCTTTTTTTTTTGAGATAGGGTCTTGCTTTGTATTTCAGGTTGGCCCTGAGCTCACTATGTAGCCCAGGCAAGCCTCGAACTCAGCAATTCTCCTGCTTCTGCCTCCCGAGTGCTGGGATTACAGACGTGAGCCACCACGCCCGGCACTGTGGTATGTGGTGTTGATTGCTGGTGGGCGTGAGTCACCACACCCAATATCATATTTTTGTATGTGTTTACCAGGATCGAACCAGGGACCTTGCACTTGCTAGGCAGGTGGTGGAAGCAGTGAGCTAAATCTCCAGCCCTAAATTTTAAGTTTCTGAGGGCTCTTCATACTAATTTCTATAGTGTGTGTACTAGTTTACATTCTCACCAACTCACATATACTCTTGCTTTTTCCCCCCAAAACCTAGCAGAACTTGTTATTATTCAATTTCCTAACAACTTCTGGAGTAAGATAGACTCTCAGGGTAGTTATAATTCTCATTTCTCAAATGGTTACCCATATTGAGCATTTCTGCATGTAATTATTGGTCAATTGTTGTTGTGCTTCTTCTTCTTCCTCCTCCTCCTCCTCCTCTCCTTCTTCTCCTCCTTCTTCTTCTCCACCTATTTGTTCCACTTGCCCATTTTTTGACTGGATCTTTTAAGAGAGGTTCTAATTTTTTTGAGTTGTTTATCTACTCTGGATATTAATCCTCTGACTAAGAAATAGCTGTCAATTTTTTCCCATTTTGTAGGTTGTCTGTTCACTTTGTTGGTTGTTTTTCCTCTCTTTATTGAGTTTATTGATACATTGTAGGTATGCATTATGATCACATTCATAACTGGCACTTGTACCTGTATATGATGTATCTTTATTCTCATTTTTTCCATTCTCTATCCCTCCCTATGATCCCCCATTCTCCTATATGCATAAGCTTTCTTTCCATCATTTTGGTTTTTGTTGGTTGCTTCTTTTGCTATGCAAAAGCTTTTAGTTCGGTATCCCATTTATTGACTCAGTATTATTTCCTGTGCAAGTGGGGTTCTGTTCAGAAATTCTTTGCCTGCACCTATGACTTCAAGAGTTATAGCTGTTTTGTCTTCTAGCAGATTGTTTCTAACATTTAGTTGTTTAGTCCATTTTTATTTTAGTTCAGTACATAGTGAGAGATTATGGGCGGCTCCAGCTTCTTTACTTCAAAGTTTATCATAAAGGTATAGTAATGAAGATAATGCTGTATTGGCATAAGGATAGAAATATAGATTAGTGGGAGTGAATCAAAAATCTGTAAATAAATTCTTTAATGCATGTGAAGTAAATTTTTTGATGTTAAGTATTTTATTTAAAGATTTTTATCATGAAAAAGAAGGTACACAAATCAAAACAACAAATTTATGAAGTAAATATACCAGCACTGAAACTTAATTCACGTTTCATACACATAAAATAATCTGACTGCAGGCTCATGCAAAATAAATTATTTCCTAGAATACCAAAATGCCAACCATTCTTACTGTAAACTGCCTTATTTCCCTGGTATTTTTTTTTTTTTTGAGACAGGGTCTCCCTTTGTAGTTGAAGCTGGCCCTGAACTCACTATGTAGCCCAGGCCAGCTGCAAACTCATAGCAATCCTCCTGCCTCTGCCTCCCGAGTGAGTGCTGGGATTACAGGCATTAGTCATCATGCTCTGCACTGTTGTATGTGGTTACTAGGAATTGAATTTGGGGCCTTGTGCTTGCCAGGCAGACGCTGGAACCACGGAGCTAAATCTCAGCCCCCCAGTGAATATTTTGAGAGACATATGATATGAAAATAATTAACATGACATCTAAAGACTGCAAAAAAACCCACTACAGTCAAAGCATACTTGTAATGCAATTTTGCATAAAATATGAACGGTAAATCTTATTACCTATAAATTTTTAAAAGACCACCCTCAATAACAGTTAAAACTTCATTAAAGAAAAATGTTCACCATTCATATGTGTTTGCTAGAAAACTGGTAAGATTATCTATAAAGGAGAAAGGGAAGACATCTAATGAAGTCATTCTTTTAAAATTTGTTTTAAAATGTTCATAAAGTTGTAAATTGCTTCTTATAGTATCTTTTGTTATATTATGCCATGAACACACTTTCTACTATTTAATGAAAGAACAAAAGAATAACTTGAAAAAAGTGCTTCTCACAAAGAGGTTGAAAAGCTTAAAAGAATCTAATGTGGGCTCAGTAATAAACATGTTAAAAAATATCCTATGTGATTATTTTACATTCTGAAATGCCCTATGGGAGACAGCAACACTTAAAAGCAAGATCATAAATATATGTCTGACATGTTAGGATTCTCTATCAGTTTATGCTGTGATGCTGATTTTTGTCTTAAAACAAGTTCCAGCCATTAAGAGAAACACATATGCTTTGGAAATGAACATGCGGATGTCTATAAATATTTCCCCTTGATATTGTCATTATATTCATACTTACTTATTTGAAGAAAAGACAATACATAACATTTCTAACGAAATGAGGCACCTCAAAAATGATTTTAAAATTTGTTAAATGCCTACAAAAATTTTAAATAATTCTAAATTTAAATCTAGTCTAAAATTAAATTGTACTAAGATCATACCAATGTAAAATATTTACATGATGATGGTCCTTTAAATAAAAATATTGCCAGGGGTCGGAGATTTAGCTCAGTGGTTCCAGTGCCTGCCTTGCAAGCGCAAGGCCCTGAGTTCGATCCCGGTAACCACATACAATGCTGGACGTGGTGACTCACGCCCACCAGCTATCAATACCACATACCACAGTGCCAGACATGGTGGCTCACGCCTGTAATTCCAGAACTCAGGAGGCAGAGGCAGGAGGAATGCTGAGTTCGAGGCTTGCCTGGGCTACATAGTGAGCTGAGGGCCAGCGGGAACTACAAAGCAAGACCCTGTCTCAAAAAAAAGAAAAAAATATTGCTAAAACAAAAAAGCTATACCTGGCAATTCTTTAAATAATAAATTAATAACCAGTAATTTTAATTTCTACAGTTTGAAGAACTGCACTTGAAATGAATTATACTGTGTATTTCATGTGTTGTCCTACTAAATTAAAAAAAAACCTTCATTGGGGAAGTAGAACTATATGTGTTTTCTGCAGATTAAAAATTATCATTTTTTGGATTTTCCTGCAGACTCCATAAACTGGGGCCCAAAAGAACAGGTAATTTTTTTGGAGATAAAGAACCATAGGCAAGACATTCTACTTAAAAGACAAGTTATTTTCCTGTAAAATAAATAACTAAAAAAAAAAGTATTATACTTTCTATCTTCATTCAATGAATGGAAGGTGTTTAAAAGTTAACAAAGAACTGTCTCACTGTTATTTTAAGTCCAAACATAAAAAGCAACTCTATTAACAAAAAAATTCACTGTTCCCTATTACAGACTATAAGAAGCAAGTATTACATCCAAATATAACTACAGAAAAGAAATTAAAATGAACTTCCAGACAATTATGAAATGGTTAATTGAATCCAAGCTGGTTACAAAGTTTTCCAAGCATTAAATGGCAACATAAGCAGCACGCACAGCTGAACAATGAGGGTCAGACCCACTCTTCTTCATAAGTAGATAGACTGTTGATGTGCTCAAAAGCTGCAAATTCACATTCATTCACCTTCCTCTCAATGCCAGTATCATCTGGGGTGAGTTGGCAGGTTCAGTAGCTAACTGAGGATCAAAGTTGTCCAGGCCGAACTCCCGAGATGTGCTCGGCATAAAGGGAGGCACCACCTGCTTTTGCTCCATCCATCCCAGGCACCATTTTGGAAGAATCAGTGCTCGTGAGCACCAGCAAATCCCTCTGAGGATCACAGTTCCGTCATTTTCTGGGTCCCTGTTCAGAAAATTCTTCAGGACACTCACAGCTTTTCTGGATAGACAACATGGTACGTGAATTTTTCTTTTTAAAATAACTTGCAAGAGATTATTGTTTGAGTTCTGGTCATAGTAATCAGAGCTCTCAGCAAGATGAAATGGAGACTTTCCGATCACCTTCCCAAATCTCAACTCCAAGAGCCCACCAGCCTACACCAAAGCTGTACTCTTCTCCTCTTACAGTTTCTGGAGTCAGGTCATCCAGAGCACCACCGAGAGTGCCAGTCATTTCCCCTGGCTGTAAGCCTTCCTCACACACACAAAAGTCCATGAGTTTAACATGCCCTTCTGAGTCCAATAACAAGGTAGCCAATTTTAAGTTTCTGTACAGTGTCCCTCGCTGATGAAGGTAGTTGAGTGGTAAACGGATTTCCGTAGAGTAAAACCAGGCATGTTCTTCAGGAAGTTATCTTCGCTGCTGCACACGAAATGTCAGGTCTCTGCCTCGGACACAGTGTAGAACAGAGAACAGTCTGCTCTCTCTGGAAGCAGGAGTGCAGTCTACCTACGATGATTCAATACTTGCTCCAAAACATGTTCTCTGTCTGCACCAGTCTGTGCTGACATGTTCTTTTTTCACTGCTTTCCTTGCACAAGTATGATCTGATTTTTTCAGTTGGACCAACAGTACTTTTCCATAGCTCCCTCTTTCTGTTATGTGGAGCAAATCAAAGTACTGAAGGCCTAAGCTGGATGAAGCTTTGCCACTGGCCCTGGGGTCCCCTGCCTCACGCTCTTCATCACCTTGTTCTACACCCTCATGACCAGAAGAATTATGTGGATGGCTGTCAGCACAGGGTCTGAAGCCATGGTTGATGGGTCTACTGGCACCATGGGCTCTGGTGGCAGAGAATGCTGCCAAGATTTAATGGTGACAAGTGTGTGGCATTTCTTATGAACTGAGAGTCTATAGTTCACACACTCATACACCTGGCATCCAAGTCCCTCTCTCTGGTCCATTCAGACCACACCGTGTCCACCTGCTGAAGCTCTGGGCTTGAAAAGGGCGGCTGTGCGCACGGAGTAGCTTTTGCCAGAGGCCTGCTCCTCTGCGGGGGATGGAGTGACCTCCTGCTGGACAAGGCACTTGAGGATGTTCTGTTGTATAAGGCAACACGGGAACTAAGAGCTCAGGATTCTTCTGTAGCTCAGAAATCCTAAAGGCTTCTTCCAACTCCAACTGAGGTGACACAGAATACAGGCCTCCTTCCTCATCTACCCACTCTCTGGTGAAAAGCTGTTTATTGTCCCAACACCACACATCTCAATCTTTATCATGAAGGACCTCAAAGGAGATGGACATTTTCATGATGTCTCATGATGTCTCTTCAGCATCAGGGCCAACTGGGTGGAGGTGTGGGTCGTGGAGATGCCTGGGAAGAAAGGACCATAGCAGGGTTCACTGCCCAAGAAAACTGGCAGGAGGGGCTTAGAGAATGACTGCAGCCTGACAGCCTGCCTGGACTGTACTGGGCAGAATCCTTCCAGGGTTTCTGTGAGGTTACTTCCCATCATGGTGGCCAGGCCTGGGTGGTGTACTCTAGGCCTCTCAGTGTCTCTTGGGGCCTGGTGGCTGTGAATTCAGTCTCCCACCCTGGACTTTGACTCTGTATGGTTTTCTGTGCCCTGTTCTGGGGATACCTGCCCAGAATTGCTGGCTATTTCTGGGTCTGGTGAAAGTTGCCCTGGGCTCTTTCCAGATTCAGTGCCATTGGTATTTGGGGCTATGAAGACCTCACATGTGAACCCTGATTTTGGTAGGTCACTGGTACTCAGTCCCGGGGAGACCTTCCCTGGGGTGTCCATGATTGGCATGTGGCTGCTGCAGTGTGGCCTGTGGGCTCTGGACAGACTCAGCACCCCTCTCAGTCTCTCACAGATACTCTCTCTGTCTGGGCTCCTGAGACCGTGGCCTTTCGAGGTGGAGAAGCAGCTGAGCACATTAACCGCTGACTGTCTTTGGCTAAGTGAGCTCAGGAAACACTGGTACTGGATTGTGATGCCTGGTAACCAGGGTTCTGAGTTCCATTCAGAGATTTTGCTAAGGAAGTGGGGTCACATCCCGAGGTTTGTGGGGAGCAATCCTACTTGGGAAAAGTAATCACATATTTGGGACTAAGATGAGGCCAAGCCTTCCTGCCTACACTCCAGCTGTGTGAAGTAAATTTTGACAAGAGCATCAAAACAATTCAATGAAGGGAAGGAGTAGCCTTTTCAATAGATAGTGCTAAACAGCTACGTTCAAAACAAATGAATTGGACCCTACCTCACACAAAAATAAAGTGGCCAAAACATAACAGCTGAACCTATAAAAGGGCTAGAAAAAAGGGCACAAAGATTTTAACCAGCATTAGGGGCTGTTCCTCAGTTATGTTACCACAAGTACAAAACACGATGAGGAAGACACTCAAGAAACTGAACTCAATCAAAACTCAAGACATTTGTGTTTCAAACGATACTGTCAAGTAAGTGAAAAGACAGTCCACAAAACTAGAGAAAATACTTGCAAGTCATATATATTATAGAAAATATAAACTATAACTCAACAAGGAAGGAAGAAAAAAACAGTAACCATGGGCAAGGATTTGAACAGCTATTTCTTCAGTGAAGGCACAAATGGACATGATGAATGGAACATGAATGTACAAATGCACAGACACACAGATATACAAATGAATAACAAACACATAGAAAGATACCCACAATATATAAGTATGGAAATGTAAATTAAACTGCAATTAAATTCCACTTCACAAGAATGAGGACAGCTGTAATGAAAAATAAAGATATTAAGTCTTGACAAAGATGCTGTTTTATTTAAGATATTCTCAAAACATTTGAAGGATGATTTCTGAGTGTTCCTTTTGTTACATCTGGCAGGTGATTTTAACTAGAGGAAAACACCAGGTAACCACTGTGAAAAGCTGGAAAAGCTTGGTGACCTCAGTGCCTATTCTATATACTTAAACGGAATCATAAAGCATGTGCCCTTCTATGTCTGCTTTCTTTCACTAGGCTGATATGGTACTTTAGGTTCATCCGTGTTGGAGCATGAATTAGTATACCATTATTTTCTGTGACAAATAATATTCTGCTGCATGGATGTGACATGTTCTGTTACTGATTTGTCTCTGTGGGGAGCTTATCTGCTTTGCATAGGAGCCGGCCCAGAACTGCCCTTGGTGGAAAACTAAACTGGTGGGGAGATGTGAACCTTCCCTACCATCAAAATGTAGTATCACAGACTGTGTATAATACCAAGAAGACATTTGCAATTACAGTCATGAAAGAGGACCCTGAGGAATGCTCCTTATAAGAATTAGAGGGCTGGAGATTTAGCTCAGTGGTTCTGGCGCCTGTCTAATAAGCATAAGGTCCCTGGTTCAATCCTGGTAACCACATACAACAGTAGGCATGATGGCTCATGCCCACCAGCAATCAGTACCACATACCACAAATGCCAGGCTTGGTGACTCAAGCCTATAATCCCAGCATTTGGGAGGCAGAGACAGGAGGATTGCTGAGTTCGAGGCTTGCCTGGGCTACACAGTGAGCTCAGGGCTAGCCTGAACTACAAAGCAAGACTCTGTCCTTAAAAAAAAAAAAAATAGAGACTGGAATCTCTTAAAAGTTATTTTTAGTAGAAGTATAATATACTTTTATAATATTAATATATAATAGTATAATATTACAATTTTATAATATAATTTACATGTAGTGAAGTATACAGACTGTAAATCTACAACAAGGTGAATACTTATATAAGCATGAATTCATTTGCTACTATTTAGCTCTAAGTGGTATTTCTTTGGCACCACCAATAGCCTCTTGTGCTCTCCCACAGTTGATTCCCTTGCCAACCACATTCCACAGACACCCACTGGCTGACCCATATTATCATCAATTAGGTTTCTGGCATTTGAACTCAATATAGAGTTACTCAGTATTCATTCGTGTGTTCCCCTTTTCTTGTCAGTGTTATGTCTGGGACAGGTATTTGTGATGTTTGTGCAAAGATTAGAATTTTTTGTGTGTGTGTGACAGGGTCTCATTTCATAGCTCAGGCTGGTCCTGAGCTCACTATATAACCCAGGCAAGCCTCAAACTCACAGCAATCCTCCTGCTTCTGCCTCCCAAGGGCTGGGAGTACAGGCATGAGCTACCGTGCCCAGCACTGTGGTGTGTGGTTACCAGGGCTCAGACTTGGAACTTCGCACTTGTTACGCAGACACTGGAACCACTGAGCTAAATCCGCAGCCCTAGAATTCTTTTTCATTGTTGGTAGACAATGTAATCTGCCTCCTGGAGAACATAGAACAGTTAGTAAATTTTCTTTTATTCAAATTTCACTAAATAAATGAATAATTAAATACATTCCCTTTGATCTTGTGGAAGTTGAAACTGGCCGGAAGGGAGTAGCGAGCAGGGAGGGATGGGGTAAGGCTGAACGCTGAGTCCTACAGTTAGGTAGAGGCAGAAGTACTGTTGTGCTACTGCGCAGCAGGGAAGCTATAGATAACAACAATGTACTACGCATCTCGGAAAACTAGGAGAAAAGATTCATCATAAACAAACAGCAAATATCAGAGAAAATAGGTATGTATAACCTGGCTTAAATAATACACAATATATACATGTTTTGAAACATTACATTGCACCCCATTAACATGGTCAATTTTTATCTTAATTAAACATTTTAAAACTTACTAAAAAGAATAACTATCTGAAGAGGAGCAAGTTTGAAATAGAAAATACTCATTTAAGATTTGACTCTATCAGATCAGTGGTAGTCAGCTAGAGAGCTGTCACTTCTGCATGAATAAAATGTGCCAGTGTCCGGAAAGTCTGTTCAGTAGACAGGAACAGAGAGCGTAGGCAGAACAGGACCGGAGAGGACAGAGAAGCCAGCCAAACCGGAAGCAAAGAAAGCTGGTGAGCCTGGGACGGTGCGTGCTAGCAAAACACTCTCTGGACGGTAAGGCTCAGGCCATGCCGTGGTGCTCCGGTGGCCTCTTCCGTGCACCAAGAGGCTGACGTGTCTGCCTCAGACAGAAGATGGCTCAGGCTCCTGAGGGAGAGATGAACTGCGGCTTCATTCCAGTCTTAGCTGTTAAAAAGGCACTGGTTGTAAAGCCAGGTTCCTGTACAACAGCAGATGGGCTTTGGTCAAAAAAGCAGAGCAGACTCAGGAGGGCTGTGAGCTGAACTGGAGCTTGCTTTGGGGGAAGTTAAGGTTAGGTCAGGTTACACAGTGCTGGTGCTAGTATAACGTAACTGGGAAGTCTGCTCTAATTGGGCAAGGGAAAATGAGGCGAGAGTTTTCTTCATCTAATCTGGTGACTTCAGTGGTTTCTCTCTTCCGTCTGCATTGCTTTCTCTCCATCTCTCTCTCTATTTCTCTCCTCCCTCCCTCCCTCCCTCCCTCCCTCCCTCCCTCTCTCTTTCTCTTAGGAGTTATGGTTCTGAATGTTTCCTAGAAAGGTAAGGTAAGTTTTAATGTTTGAATCTGTGGAAACTGCTAGCTTCTACCCCAGAAGCTTGCTCTCTGCCACCGATCCACCTCTCTGATGATGGAAATGTTGTTTTTCAGAACTAAGCATTAAAATATGTAGAATGTATTTGAGCAGTAAAAACATTTTACTTTTTCTAGACTTAAGGTAAACCAGAATTGGGTTCCAGTGTAAGTTAGCACTAGCACTTGGCACTAATAAGATTTGCCTGACCTTGAGGAAATGGCTTCTTCTAATCTGAATTTCTTCAACTGTAAAACTAGGAGCTTAAATTAAGAAATCACTAATGTGCACTTTTAAATGCTAATATAATTTATTTCTAAATCAAGTCATGTCAAGAACATAAAAAAAGAAGTTCCCTTTTGATGTTCAGCTTAGCCTGACATTAGCATTAATTCCAGGAACAAACACTGGATTAGAAATTGATGAGAATGATGCCGGGCTCCATTTAGGAGACTGAGACGAACCCCACGCCACCCCAACAGCCTGTGACCAACAGGAAGCAAAACAACAATCACCTCTGGAAAAAGAGTGATGAGACCTTGGCCAAAGAGTGGTCTTTTTGATAGAGATAAGAGAAAGTGCCAATGTCAGATAACATTAGATTAATTTGAGATCCAGAGAGCATTTGAGTCAGGTTACCAAATTTGTCTTTATTTGAGCTCTGAGAAACCTTATGCCAGGCATTTATTTCTCTTGGACAAGTGCCTCTGTTTATCTGGGAAGAGTTCATTGAGACATGAGTCTCCATTAAACAGGTGTGACATTAAGCGATAGGAAATTGATATGTCAAGCTCATGCTATAAGAGCCCATGTCACATGATGAGGAAATACTCGTGATTAAGAATTTCTTAGATGAAATTTAGATTAGAGTTGTGTTTTGATTGTCTCAGATTATAAGACAGTTAGCCGAGAAACGTGTCATTATTCTCTGTGAAATTGTATTTATTGAAGCTACAATTATTTGGGATGCCCCTCTCTCATTTTTGGACCCCAATATACAGTATCTCTGGCTGTCACATGCTGATGCAAGGGATGGAAATTCCATTTTTCTTTTCTTCTACAGGAAACACAAAGATCCTCCCATGCAATCTTCTGGGCTATTGTCATACAGTTTGATTTATGTATTTCTTATGTGTTTCTTTTTAAATCTCGAAGTATATTCTTTTGTTTTATTGGGCTATTTATTCTCTTGACATCTTTGGGTGTGAGTTAATGGAACCATGATAAAAGGATAGAGCAGTAGCACAAATAGGCTCGATGGCATAGATTCAGGACTGCTAGACAGACTAGGGATGGCAAAGATGAGAACAAAAGATAAAAATCACCAGATTCATGTGCGATGGTCCAAATAAACTAGCACTTGAAGATTACACAATGCTGTAACTCTGAAATAAAGGCAGAGGAGATCAGGGTTTATACAGATTTTTAAAAGGCACTCGTTTCCTTTCTAAAAATTATAATATACACAATATCCAAAAGTTTACTCTACAAAGCTGGGCATGGTACTAGGAATCTCAGCACTTGGGAGGCTGAGGCAGGTGGGTCATCATGAGTTAAAGGCCAGCCTTGGCCATATAGTGAGTGAAAGACTAGCCTTAGCTACATAGTAAGTTCTAGGCCAGCCTGGGATACACAGAAAGGTCTTAGCTCAAAAAATAAGAGAAAAGTTTAGTGAAACAGCCCAGCCTAATGTTTTACATTACGTGAACATTTAATAAATATTCACTAAATAAAGCCAGATAAAGGATTTGGTAGATGTGAAGATAAGGAATGAGAAAGGAGAGACAAATAGCGAATTTTGTCTGCCTGGAAAAGCACCCACTCCTCGTGGGCTGTGCCTCATCTGCACGGCTAAGATCAGAAGGTGCCCTCTTCCTCCTGACCCTGCTGGTGGTAGTTGGAAAAGGGACAGAAACTCAAATCAAAATAATCCTAGTGACTTCTCTCCCACTGCCTCCATGAAGTACACTTAGTACAATTATAGTCAACTGGGGGGTTTCTAAGGGCTTTTCATAATGAAACCATGGAAGGTGATGAATATTGAATGATGCATCTGGAATATTATGGGCTTGAAAACTATAGGTTTATCCCGTTCCTCATGAGACTTGGTCACTGGAGTCAACCTTCTTCCTTGCAAGGATTCCAGCTAGTGAATGGGACAATTAAAGTAGAACTAGATCCATTTAGAAGTAACCTGATTCTGAGCAATATGAGGGAGTGAATATCTTCCATCTCTATAATCACCATAGGTTGCTTGGTACACAGTTGGCATCAGTGACTCTACAGTTTTTGAAAATATACTTAAGTGTTCAGAAAACACGGTTGGTGGTGAGAATAAAAGTGTGCAAGATGAATACAATCTTGGCCCAGAGAAGCCTTCAATCAAGTGAAGAGCATAGACAAGATAATAAAAACTGATATTTTTGATAGTGAATATATTAATCGCTGTCTTAGTGTGATAAATTGATAGCCTTGCTAATGCAAGTTAAGAAGGTAATTGCTGAGTAGTTTGGTGTTTTTCAGAACACAAGAGAAAGAGCACAGCCTTACAGCCTGGCTGGAGCTTTAGATAGAAGAGAGACCAGAAATCGGACTACTATTGTGTTTCCAGGAGTATTAGTGTGTCTCAGGAGGGAAAGAGTCAGAAAAGGGAGGAGGGAAAGGACTAAATAGACACTTTCTCCTTGGTTCTGTTTACAGTAGATAATACCCACAAGAGACTGTCCCAGAAATTTCAGACAAAAGGGCAGGGACAACCAAGTTATCTCACAGAGGGACAGAGTCACTCTCTTGGTTAAATTCTATATTGACTCTTCTAGAGTAGAGACACAGTTTCATTAACCAGCATTCTATAGTGAACACATTATTCTATGGTTAGCACCTTTGTGTTTTCACATTTAATAGCAGATTTGAAGCTAATTCCATTCAACATGAAACACTACACTAAAATTTACCAAAATTAAATACTACATTGGATTTCAGTACTTTAAAACTTTAAGAGATGATAGTGATGTTACTTCAAAATTCTTTCAGTGTTGTTTCAAATAAAACAAACAAGTCAAAACAAAAATCTCCCATTCTCAAAGGAGAAATTCTAATCATTGTATTTATGAGGGGTATGACAAGCAAATGGGATCTTGTAAAAAAAACTGTTGGGTACAAATTTATTTTGAGTTGAGGTGAAGGGAAGTTAAGGGAATTTCTTGTGAACTAGTCAAATCTTTTAAAAGGTGTTGAGAGTATAGAAGAAATGGGTATCTTTGGAACACAAAGAAGAAGTGTCCAATGTAGCCTAAATAGTCTTTGAATAAACTGGACATTCTTGGATGGTTTAATAAAAACTGTGATATACACAGACAAAAGTAATAAAGTACTGTGAGGTAGTAAAAGTCCAGTATAAGAATAAGACATAAAGTACAAAAGAGATATAAGAAGCATAGTTAAAGGCCAGAGAAGTCAAAGCCAAGACAGACACCAGAAGCCTGCTAATGAAGATGCATAATGTTGCTTGTATCTAGATGTCTCCTCCAAGCTTCATGTGCTCATAGGTGGAGATTTTTAGAGGTGGCTGGATCTAGGCTGTATAAATAGGGATTAAAGGAGTGTGATATATAAATTGGTTTAGCATGGGTCTGGGTGTGGATAATGGAAACTTCACCCTAAAGGCTTGTATTTTAGATGGAATAAAAGGGAAAAGAAAGCTTGCTGCTCGCTTCTTTCTGTCTGTCCTGCCATGGACTGTTTGTCCTCTGTGATATCCCTCTGCCATGCTACTCTGCCTTGAAGCCAGACAACTATGGATTGAAATTTCTATAAACTCTGAGCCAGAATAAACCTTTCCTCCTTCAATTTTGAGAATTTGGTATTATGTCTCAGTAATGAGGAAAGTAACTAAGACAGATACCAGCTGGCAGCTGAATGCTGGGACAGATAGGTATCCCTGAAGTCTGACTTTGGGAAAAAAAAAAAAAGGGGGGTTGTTATCCTGAAGGTCTTGTTTTTAGCTGCTGGCTTTTTTTTTTTTTTTTTTTTTTTTTTTTTTTTTTTTTTTTTTTTTTTTTTTTTTTTACTGCTTTCCTTACTTCTTTATTTTTAAAATTTCCTTACAAATCATCCTCATTATTTGAGATAATGCAAACATGATTCTGAAAATTTGAAAAAGTTTAAGAACAAAACTACCAAGGAAGGAAGGATGGAAGAAATGAAAGAAAGAAGAAAAAAGAAGGAAAGCAAAAGGAAGGGAAGAAGGGAAAGAGAGAGAGAGAGAGTAAAAGAAGCCATGCCAATTGCTCTCCCTTTCTCACAATTTCTGCCTTGCTCCCCATCTCTACTGCATTACTCCCTATAATAATTTCTCTCTTGGGCCGGAGGGTTAGCTCTGTGGTTCCGGCGCCTGCCTCTCAAGCGCAAGGTCCTGAGTTCGATCCCTG
>PVIC010045420.1:0-14582 GCA_004025085.1 Thryonomys swinderianus
TTTTTTTTTTTTTTTGCTTTTTTTGAGACAGGGTCTCGCTTTGTAGTTCAGGCTGGCCCTGAACTCACTATGGTGCCCAGGCAAGCCGCCATGAACTCAGCAATCCTCTTGTCTCTGCCTCCCGAGAGCTGGGATTACAGGCATGAGCCACCACGTCTGGCATTGTGGTATGCGGTGTTGATTGTTGGTGGGCGTGTCTCCACGCCCAGCATTATATGTGGTTACCTGGGATCGAACTCAGGTCCTGGCGCCTGCTAGGCAGGCGCCGGCACCACTGAGCTAACCCTCCGGCCCTATACTTTTTTTTTTTTTTTAACTTCTAAATATATATGCTGTTCGTGACATATTATATCCTCCTTTTCTCATGGGCTTCTTACTCATTTAACAATATGTGTTATTGAAGAGAAATTAATAGTTTTAATATGGCCAATGAATCAAGAAATGATTGTTTTATATATTTTTCCATTTGAAGAATAGGAAGAGTCTCCTGCATTATCCTTTAGCTGTAGAAGCTACATTGCCTCACATCATTCATAATTTATTGAAAGGCCAAACTTTCTTGCAGTTCCCTGTAATGCTACATTTGTTACAAAGCTGATGAATAGGAGTTCTTTGCCCTGTTCCTATGGCCCTGTGTTTTGTCCCGTATCTTTAGTCTTGATGCCTAGAGAGAAGTTCAAGCTCTTCTTCGAGTATTTTAGTGTTTCTGAGCTTTCACTTTTTCATATTGACTTTAGAATCTTTGTAGTTCACTCATAAACACACACATGAAGGTTGACTTTGATTTTAAAGAGGACTGAATACAGATTATACTTATATAATCAACTTCAGATTTTTTTTTTTTTTTTTGAGACAGGGTCTTGTTTTGTAGTTCAGGCTGCTTCTGAGCTCATTATGTAGCCCAGGTGAGCCTCAAACTCACAACAATCCTTTTGCCTCTGCCTCCTGAGTGCTGGGATTATAGGCATGAGTTGCTATACCTAGCAGAAATATTTTGATTTAACATTTTTGTATTAGGTTCTAGGAAGCTCTGAAAAAGTTTCCCATTTAACGTTAATATAAATATTTAAAGTTTTGTTTCAGTTTTGCATTTTTAACCTTGTCTCAAATGATGTTGGAGTGAGGGAAGGCATGTATATAGTGCACAATGGGAGTAAAGAGAAGTGTTACCTGAATACCATCTGCATCTCTCTGATTAGGGTAATGGTACTAAAACCTGTGTTACTTTGAGAATACAAGCATAATACTCATATCCAAGGAGCAAAGATCATAATTCTGGTAGGCCTGAAGACAAAGATTTTAGAAACTTAACTGGTGCTACAATCTGCATTTTAAATATTTCCCTAAGGTCCATATATGAAAGGTTTGGTCCCCAGGTAGGTTGTGCTGGAGGTGGTAGGAACAGCATGAGGTAGAGGCAGGAGGGAGGTCAGGGCATGCACTCAAAGCAAGTTGTGGGAACCCCGGTCTGCTCTGCTTTACCTTTTTTTCATGTCAGACCAAGAGAAAAATGAACCTCCTCTGCCCAACATATGGCTGCTATGAGATGCTGCCATAGGCCCAAAGCAGTGAGGCCAGTTAGGCCTGACCTGAACGGTTCAAAACCATACATCAAGTGATAGCTCTCTTCTTTTTAAATAGTCTTTCTCATGCATTTGTTACAGTGATGGAAAGCTGACTGTGATAGATGTTCCAATAAAGAAGTCTCGATTGAGCATGCTATGTGGATAGCAAGGTCTCTTTAAAGGCCCATGGCCACCTCTCTCACATTGCACAATACAGTAAGAATTGTATTTGGGGTTACAGTTAATTAATTTTCAAATACATGAATCATGAGCACATCTGTCTAAATCTTTGTGTTGCATCATAAAATTTTGCCATCTGATGGCAACAGATTGATGCAAACATTGTATTTTAGAGTTATTTTTTTCTTCTCTTTTCCTTGTACATGAGTATAGCTCTCCCTAATGAGTCCAGTCTTTTGTGAACAATTTTCTTGATACGTGTCTGTTCTCACTGAGCAAACACAGTAGAAATATGCCAAGTTAAATTAATGATAGAATAAATAAAGTACCCTGTAGCTTTCCAAATATGGATTAAAAACTCCATTTCCTTCTGATCTGATATTCAGACATCTCAGTAGTAGGAAAGATTCCTCCAAAGTGACAATTTTTCAGGTACTTTTAAGTAAAGCAATATTTGACTGGTTTGTGCATCACATAATAGGCATGCTACCTTTTGAAATTTAATCCTTTTTAAGTAATGTGTGAATTTTGCAGATATTTCTGTTTTCAAGGAAACCTACTGAAATCAATGAGCTGACAAAAAGACTGGTACCTGCTGAGTGAGTAGTGCTTGAGTCTGGTTTGAATCTTGGTTTTAGTTGGAGCGTGTGGACCTCACCTCACTTTTTGTAACATCTGCCCTGGCAGAGGGACCACAATGACGTAGCTTTAAGAAATTAGAAGGTATCTGTGACCTCTGAGGTTTACATTGCTTCTATGTGAAACAAATAATGATTTCTACTCCATTCCCCAGCCTGTTATGGCTTAATTAACATCTGCAAAGATGCTACGGATGAAATCACCATAATCACCAGCAGGCATTTACATCATACTGTCCCTTTAGGCTTTCTCCCTTTCTTCCCCCAGCCTGGCACAGTGACAGTACTCACGGGTTGTTAAGTGGACTTTGGCTTCCTTCCAGAGATGGAATGTAGATGGAGATGGAATGTACTGGGCAATGTAAGTTTATTTGTGAGAAAAGCTACACTGGTGAGAGTTGTGCTTTGGATTCTGATGTGTTGGATTCTAGTAAAGATAATTTTAACAACTTTCATACTATAACATTATGTTTCAGTAATAATCATTTAGTTACCAGGAATGTTTTAATTCTTTCTTTCTTTCTTTCTTTCTTTCTTTCTTTCTTTCTTTCTTTCTTTCTTTCTTTCTTTCTTTCTTTCTTTCTTTCTTTCTTTCTTTCTTTCTTTCTTTCTTTCTTTCTTTCCTTTCTTTCTTCCTTCCTTCCTCTCCTCCCTCCCTCTCTCTCCTCCCTCCCTCTCTCACTGTCTCCCTCCCTCTCTCTCCCTCCCTTTCTCTCTTCCTTTCTCTCTCTCTCTTTCTCTCTCTCTCTTTCTCTCTTTCTCTCTCTCTCTCTCTCTTTCTTTCTTTCTTTCTTTCTTTCTTTCTTTCTTTCTTTCTTTCTTTCTTTCTTTCTTTCTTTCTTTCTTTCTTTCTTTCTTTCTTTCTTTTTCTCTTATTCCCCTTTCCTTCCTTCCTTTCTGTTTTCCCTTTCTTATTTTTGGTGGCACTGAGGTAAATCCACAGTCTTTTATACTAAATTAATTTTGTTTTGAGTTACAGTTTTGCTGAATCAGTACATTGTCTGGGCTGGGCTTGAATTTGTGATCTTCTACCGAAACCTTCCTGAGTACTGGTGCTGTAGGTATGGACTATCCACTCAACTTAGGCAAAATCATTTACAAAAAATATCATTATTTCATTTAAAAATAATTAAACAAAAAGTATTCATTTAAAAATAAATAACAATAATTCAGGAAGGGTTAAAATTTCCACATGCATAGTTAAAGTATTACATTATATAGGCAGCTTTACATAGAAAATTAGGTGGAAATGGTCATGAGGAATAATAGAATGGAAGTCATTCTTGTTCTGTTTGTCTGTCTTTAAAATTCTTTTATTATTGGGTATGCTTATTTATCTATTTGTTCATTGTGCTGGAAATTGAACCCCATATTTCATGAATGCCAGGCAAGCACTCCACTACTGAGCTACACCCTGCCCACTATTGAGTTTATTTTGTTCCTGTTTAAACACAATATACATTCCTTCAAGCTCTGGGGGTAGAAATTACAATACAGTGAACTGAGCTCTGAATGAGGTGAAATGATTCCAAAGCCTTACCCACTTACTCTTAAGAAATCCCTATAGCTAAGTTCATATGTGTCCCAGACCAATAGATAAAATCTTAAAAAAAGACCTGAAAGACAAAATTAAAGAGACAGAGAAGTAGAGATCAAGAAAGACTAATCCTCATGCAAACAAGACTGAACAACCAAAAGCCCTGAGCACCCAGAGCTGCCAATATTTATTGGTGACATCATAGCTAGATTGGGGTAAAGGCCTATGTGAGAGGACATGTAGCTGTTATGGACATGCTACTGATCCAGGCAAGCCTTGTATAGGAAAAAATAAAACATTTTTGAGTTAGGAAGAGAACAAATAAAATATAGTTTGTGGTTAAGGATCTTGTCTTTTTAGTAAAGACAGTTTTAACTCTAGAAAGGATTGTGGGTACAAATCACTCTTCAGCACACAGGCTTTGTATGGACTCTCTACTATAAACAAACCAACTGTGGGGTTAACTCTTTACAGCCTGCACTGTTAATAGCTTGCTTTAGGCATAATCAATAAACTTTGACAGGAAAAAGTGAACAGAAAGGCTAATTACAGGTAGTTCAGAAGGAGCAAGGATAACTGAAAATTCTCCTCACAGAGGTTTTGGGGCCAATTTAACTAGAATTAGGTGGGTTAATCAGTCTGAAAGTTGGAGAATCCTGTGTAGGACATAGGTCAGGGACACCATGGGACATTGTATGGGGGAAGTCAGTGGACACCAAAGACAGAATGTTCCAAGTGTTACCATCAGGGTGGCAGTCTGGATAAGTGACATAATCATGAGATAAGATCTAAAGCAGACTGAGCTTGAATTCAGATTCTGCCATGTATTAGCTATTTTAGTTAATTAATTTAATCTTCCTGACCAATAATCTTCATGTGCAAAATGTAGTGTTTCAGGACTATCACAAATATAAAGCATAATATATGTAGAACTCTTGTTCTTGCTGCATGCAGCACATTCAAATGATGTTATTGATCTGCCTGGCAGCAACAAAAATAATCATGGAGAGTCAGAGTCACAACCCTAAAAGGACCCTTTAGCATCTTTTTCATGGTTGGGAGAAATAGGAATCTAACAGACAGTGGCTCCCAGTGATCATTATTTCATGTGAGAAGAGAGGAAGAGTTACCAGGTGGCAAGATTCTGGCTTTGACTTGTTAGTGGGAGTATGTGCGTGTGCACATGCACTGATTCACTACTTCTTTTCTCTGGATATTCCTCAGGTTTTTCTATAATGAAGTTATTTGTTATTGGGTCATTGTGAACTAGCAAAATTTTTATCTGCTAGTTTAACAAAAATAGCCCATCTATTGTTGAATCTATGGCCCTTAAAACTTACCAGCTCTCTTTTTAATAAAAAATGAATCTTTATTGGTGCATTATATATACAGATCATGATCACACACAACATTGAGAATTTTTACTAGTATATGACACAATTTCATTCTCATTTTTTCCCATTCCCCTACCAAGCCTACAACCCCCCCGCCCCTATATATAGGTGAGTAGTGTTTGTTTCCTTTTTAAATTACCATCATATTTTTCTTCTTCTTGGTACTTACCCCTACACCCCATTTCTCTTTGAGTATTTTTTATTTCACAATATCTACCATATAATCTAGAACTCATTTATATCTTCAATTTCCCATACCAGAGAAAAGATGGTATTTACAGGTTTGTGATGTATTTATTTCACTTATGAATATGTACTGAAGATTATCCATTTGAATGTAAATGACTCAAACATCATTCTTTATGGCAGATTAATACTCCATTTCATAGAAAAAAAACACATCTTCTTTATCTGGTCTCCAGTTGATGGGAATTTGGGTTGTTTCCAAGATTCAGCTATCACAAACTGAGCTGCTATGAACATGGATGTACATATGTCACTGTGATATGAATCTCTTAATTCTTTCATGTACATACCTAGCAGGGGAATAGCAGGGTCAACTGGGATCTCTAATCAAAGATCTCTTTTTTTGTCTGCATCCCATCCTGTCCCTTCTCATATCTGGGCCCACCTCCTCTCCATCCCTACTGTACCCAAAAGTTGTGGTAGATTCTCACCCCAGGTGAATTTCAAAGATTTCAAGAGACCATGTTTTGAATACTGTAAATAGGAGGAAAAAAAGGGTTGCTAATGATTTATCCCTTAGATTGAAGGAGAATTAGATCTTCCTTTGGTGGAAGTGGCCAGCAGGAATAAGGATAACACAGAGATATGGTACTTAGGATGCTGGCTGCACACACTATTTCACAAAAAGAGTCAAATGTACAATAATTGTCTTCAGAGTCCCAAAGTGGTGAGTTTGTTGAAATTTTCCTGCTTCCTTTAAGAGGGGCCATTCTTGCTATATATCTATCCATTTAATTGTTAACTTACCCAATAGACATTTATTTGCTGCCTGTTATGATTGAGGACTTGTTTAGGAGTTGAAATAATCTATGAAATAAGCAGCTAAAAACAATAAAAAATGATGTAACTATATGTAGCACATTGCAGGTGATTAAGTATTTTGGCAAAAAACAGGGTAATCTTCAACTATTGTTGTTATAATATTGGCAAAATATCTTCATATTGTGGCTTGCTTATAGGCCTAGACTGGATAAAGTGTGTCATTTCCAGCTATATTGAGGCTCAGATTTACTCCTATTGTGATTCACTCTTCCTGTATTAGTAGATACAAGAGCATGCTTTTTTCGTGGGGAATGCAGAAGGGCACAAGAGGATGAATGTACATTCATGATGCCTCTTTAGAGTTCAGGAAAGAATTGCCATATTTTAGCTTGTCTTATGGTCTTTAGGCAAATCAAGTCATCTGCACAAACCCTAAATAAACTCAGAGGTAATGGGTACTGTGTATTGGCTGAGTGATTAATTCGAGAGCTGGAGAATTTGGCCTTAGGAAACAGACAGGGATGTCACAGGGGTCTTCTGTTGCAGGAACTGGTGGACCCCAAAGGCAAGTTCTTCATGAGGAAGCCTGGAAAGTTCACGATAGAATGCACTGGAATATCACGTGGCAAACCAACAGGTCTGTTATTAAAAGCAGAAGCAAAGAACTGAAGACCACAGTGCAATCAAGCACACAGGGAAAGTGTGACACAGAGGCAGTGAAGTAGCAGAAAATTTTACCTGCAGTGGTCTGAGAATACTTAACTGACAGAAAATATAGGACTAGTGACTTTGAGGCAGGAACTGAGTAAAATCTTGGAAGGAAAATACCACACACACACACACACACACACACACACACACACTTCTTAGGGCAGGAGCTCTTTGAAAGGACAGTGTGGCTTGAACATTGGGGCTTTAGAAAGAGAGATCAAGTGCAGATCTATTGGGAAAGAAATAGTTTATCAAGCAGTTGGGGCAGATAACAGAGGACACTGTGAAGATAGCAGTCTATGTCTGGGTAGCAGAGGGCTATGGTTGGCCTAAATGGAATTAATGGAACAGATAATTATACTTAAGGTGAATGCAGGGAGATACAGATGGGTGTGAGCAGGCCAAGGAACACACTGTTGTCATATGCCTTGCCTGGATGCTGGAAACTTGGCCTGTGGTGGTGAGAAGGGTGGGAACTCTGGCTATATTTTAAAGGTGAAACTGATAAGATTTACGATGGTTGGTTGGAAGGGAGATAGAAGTCAATGGCAATTCTCAGTCTTGATCTGATACTGGAAAAGCATCTGCATTAAATGGAGTTGGAGATAAATGTAGGAAATCTGGAGATCTCTCCTTCTGTGCTGTGTTACTGCATTTCATGAAATCACTGCCACTATCTAATAAATTACTGTTTCTGGTTTTGTAGATTCTACTGAAAACCAAAGCACTGTATCGTATCAGCTACAATTATGTCCACGTTGACTTTGGCTGTACTTTAATTTTAAAAGTCATGGTGAAAGGATCCTAGAAATAAATAATTCATGGAAAGTGTATTTCAAGTTAATTCTAACCAATAGCATGTCATTAAAATGAGAATGTGAAAATAGGTCAATTTTATTTTTTAATTAACTCTTCCTCAGTAATAGCTGACAATTGTCCTTGGTGAGGTCAAATGCTACACTTAAATACCTGACAGTTTTAAAGTCTTTAATGGAAATCAATGTGAACAACTTGTTGAAAAGTATTAATTAATTTTATCTGTTTTATAAGTTTTTAAATAAAGACCTGGACTTAACGGTACATTCCAAAATATTCTCTGGCTAGTGCTGTCGATTTTTTCATCAATAGGCTCATTTTTTCTGATCTTTTTGTTATGATACTCATCTCCTAAAAGCCAGATCCCTTGTCCTCTACTGTCACTGTCTATTTATCATCCTGTTTTTCCTGTGTTAGAATGCATTCTCTCTTCCTACATTCAGTATTGCTCCTTCTGGCCCCCACAGCTCTCACATACTTCAATGTCATGTTTCATATATAAATTATCATTTTCACAGATGATTACCTTACGGTTTGAGAAAATCATCCCAGTAGGTGGTCAGTGCTAATGCAGAAACGGAAGTAGTTCTCCTTTGTTGTGGTCCTGACAGAAAAGAGCTGTCTGTCCTATTTCCAGGGCTCTACCCCACACCAAGTGAAATTTAAAGGGGAAGAGGAAGTATAGAAAGACAGAGCCTACCTCTCATCCATGCTGAGCTATTAGAGTTCCAATAATTGTCTTTTTTTAAAAAAATGAGTTTATTGGTATAATTTATACCTACACTATGATCACATTCAACACTGAGAATTTGTACCTGCACATGAATATCTTGATTCTCATTTTTGTCCCTTCCCTGCCCTCCCTACAACCCCAACCCCCATACACATAACCTTTGTTTCCTTTTTCTTTTCTATTATCAAGTTTTTTCTTTCCCTTCTTTACTTTCCCCTATTCATGCTTTCCCTTTCCCTTTTGCACATTTTCTTCCTATTTTACATTATCTATCAGGCATTTTGGTATTCATTTACACCTTTGGCTTTTCATACTGGAGAAAAGATACAGTATTTATACATCTGTGCCCTATTTATTTCACTTATGAGTATGTCCTCAAGGTACAACCATTTGAGTATAAATGACACAAATTATCATTACATATGGCTGTGTAATATGTCATTTTATAGAAAAAATGTGTCTTTATCCAGGCTCCTGTGGATGGGCATTTGAGCTGTTTTAGATTTAGCTGTCACAAACTGAGCCGGTATAAACATGAGTACATGTATTTCTCTGTGGTGTGATTCTTTTAGTTCTTTCATATATATATATATATACCTAGCAGAGAAACAGCCAGGTCAAATGGGACCTTGAGTCCTAGTTTTTTTTTTTCCCCCTTTTGGAGGCAGGGTCTCGTTTTGTAGTTCAGGCTGGCCCTGAGCTCACTATGTAGCCCAGACAAGCTTCGAACTCAGCAGTCCTCCTGTCTCTGCCTCCTGAGTGCTGGGATTACAGGCATGAGCTACCATGCCCAGCTGAGTCCTAGTTTTTTGAAGAATCTGCACACTGATCTTCACAGTGGTCATACCAGTCTACATTTCCACTGACAACAGAGGAGGGTTCCTTTCTCCCCACAGCCCTGAAAGCATTTGCAGCTACTCTTCTGGTAATCAAAAAAGTCTTAACTTTATGAATGCAGGTTGAAACCTATTACTCAGAGACAAAAGGAAGATTTAATATAAACATATTAAAGGTATTTGTTGGGACCAATAAGCCATTCTATTCTTGTAGGCCAGTATTTAAGTAGTAGCATTAAATTGGCTATTGTCCAAATCTAGTTTCTTTCTCTAGCAAAGGAAATAATAATCAGAACTGTTGAAAAGTAGTAGGATCCCATGGCTCATGGCAGCAATTAGTAAGGGCTCACTCCTCATAGCTAGCAGCTTCAAGGTCCCTTGTGAGCAATGAAATGGATTTTGTCAGTTTCACAACACCTGTTTGGTAAACAACACACTTTACAGTGTTCCTGTAAGATAACCTTGCCCCCAAATGCCACCTAACTTTTGTGATGTTAAATGAAACCTGTCCTTCCACCTTCCCATCTATGGTTACTGGTCTACACTACATGTCTCAGCACCTCACTCTCTCCTCCTATGCACAGAGCATTGAGCTTACCCAATCACAGGTGATTCTCAGATTTCAGTTCTTCATTTGTCTCCATTCTTGGCACAGATTTCCAGAATAACCCATGACTTCTGTACTCACCATACTTATTTCTTGGCAATCTCAGTCTGACTTAGATCACACACTCAGTTTTCTACAGTAAAGCAGTTGTCAGTCCTCTTCAGGTTTTCCAAAAGTAACTGTTTCTAAATCATTTTTCTATATATCTACATGTACAAAATCCTACCATATACTTGTTGAATAAATATTTTAATCCCAGCATCTACACTAAAAAATTGTTTATTACTTTTTATCACCTCATGATTATGGGACACTTTCCACATATATCTTAAATATGTAAACATAGGAGTCAACAAAAATTTTCCAAAATTAATGGAATGAATGGTAAATACATTTATTCTTATCATAATTAAATCATAGAAGAGTTAGAAAAGCACACTTACTTGGCAAAGCTATTTATTTCTCAGATTTAGAAATGGCTATTCTGTTCTCTTTAATATATGATTTTCTACATTTCTTTCTCTTTTTAGATTTGTTTTTTAGGAGTGATCATCAGGATCCATTGAGCAATTCATCACTTAATCTGTCATTTATGGTTAAAATTCCAAAATAAAATGATTAGACTTAGGTGACTCTTGAGTGTATTCTTGATTATTACTTTTGCAATTTGAGCTGCTAAAGAGAATGTTATTTATGCCTGAATTTACTTTTTTTTAGTTAAAATCTTATAAATATTAAAAAAAGGAAGCATAATGTGACTTCTTTACCATGAGGATTTCTTATATAAACCAATGAAGGGAATCTAATCAATAATCACAAAAATCATTACTTTGGTCTCTTCTGTAGGATTACTTTTATTCACTGAGCTAACAAAATAGATGGTGGATAGTCTTTAAGTCTCTGTTTCCTGTTATTCAAATGAAGCTATAATAATAGCTTTTAATAGACATTAATTGCTAAACGGCCAAAGTATTGA
Source organism: Thryonomys swinderianus (assembly GCA_004025085.1). Lineage (NCBI taxonomy): Eukaryota > Metazoa > Chordata > Mammalia > Rodentia > Thryonomyidae > Thryonomys > Thryonomys swinderianus. Next base: position 11,002 of record PVIC010045420.1, read on the forward strand.
TACAACATGGGGTAATTGGGACATGTTTTTCAACATACAACTAAATACACATTTACAAAGATTATGCAATGTTTCATTATCTCCATTTTGAATGAACCAAATAGATGAGAGACATTTTAATGCAGGTGAAATAAGCAAGCCATTAAGATTATCCTTAATGTAAGGGGCAAGTAAAACTTCTTTGAGAAGTCTGAATTTGCAGAATGTTATCCACTAGTCAGCCAGAGGTGAGGCCAAACACTTGGTCCAGAGCTAATATTTCCTTTATTTTGATCTAAGGCATGGCTGATACAGGTTTTGCCCAAAAATAATACAAAATTTCAGAGGCTTTTGATTTTTTTCATGCTTGTATGTTTGATTGACTGGTCTAGTTCTTTCCATTAGACAAAGCAAAATTATCTTTCCAAAATAGAATATGAAAAAATGGTCAGAAAACTAAGTGTATAAATACAAATGATTTCTATACTTACAACACACTCTACATAATGTTTTATTATGCATTACATTTGGCATGTTATTTACTCTTTAAGTAATGCATAATATTTAAAAGCAATAAACTTGTTTGTAAACTCTTGTCCCTTTACATAATTTAAGCCACACTAGAATAACACTCTTTAGGTTAACAGAAATGGAATAAATTCTCCTTAATTTAATAGGCTGGGGATTTAGTATGAAATATGTGACATGCTTATGACTTTGTATTAGTTATTCACTCCTTTCTGTCTTTTTTTCTACATAAAAAAGAATTTTTGAGCAATTTTGACCCTAGGATTAGTTTCAAATTTGTGAGTTTTGGTCAAAATGTTCTGGTCATCTGCTTTTGAAGTGGTGACAGCTATCTATGTTTGCCTGCACAACCATGTCCTTTTCTTAGAAATTTATTTTGCTTCACATAATTCTTACAGACCTTTTTCATTTGTGCCACACAAATTCCAGCTACTCTTCATGACCAACTGTCTTAAGGTGGAAACTTGACAGAGAGTGGAACAATCCTTTCCCAGGCCCTGAGTCTTCCTGATAAACTTTCTAGAAATATTAAATTGAATTTATTCTTTGGGTTACATTATTATATACAAATAAATGAAGTACAGTCATGAGGAACATGAGTGAAATCAAAGGTTATGGGAAGGCAATTTAGAGATAAAGGGTGAGTCTGAAGAATTGAATTTGGAGATTTGCCAAGAGATATGCAAGTCAGAAGGAATTTTTCACCTCCAAAGAAATGTTGAATACATACTCTTAAGGGATATATAATGATTATGATGTAAAGCAAAATCAGTCTGAATCAGTTTTGGTCTTTACCAAGAGAAGGTCCTAATTTTTTTGTTTGTCAATTAAGGAGGGCTGTCATTTTAATTCAGGAATAGAGGGAAAAGTGCCACTTAATCTCATCTTTGTCAAAGAACTTGAACTATGTAGGTTAACAATAAGCATTTGATTTGAGGCTTTAATATTGGAGCTTCCCTCCAATGCAAAGGAATGGTACAGGCCACACTTATGTGCAGCCTCCTGTTCTTCAGGGCAGTTTCACTCTAACATTCAGCAGAGGATTTTCCTACCATATCAACTGGTAGAAATCTTCATCATGATTGAAAAGGAAGAGGTCCAGACAGAAAAGGCTGACTTAAAAAATCATCTTAGGGCCAGAGATTTAGCTGAGTGGTTCCAGCGCCTGCCTCGCAAGCCCAAGGCCCTGAGTTTGATCCCGGTAACCACACACAATGCTGGGTGTGGTGACTCATGCCCACCAGCAGTCAATACCACATACCACAGTGCTGGGTGTGGTGGCTCACGCCTGTAATCCCAACACTCAGGAGGCAGAGACAGGAGGATTGCTGAGTTTGAGGCTTGCCTGGGCTACATAGTGAGCTCAGGGCCAGCCTGAACTACAAAGCAAGACCCTGTCTCAAAAAAAAAAAAAATCAGCTTAAAGAAATTGAATTTCCTATAAAGCATTTATAAACTAACAGACTGCAAAAAGGTTGCCTTATTAAGAAAAGTTAAAAAATCTTTTTTGTCACTTGAAAAATGTCTAGCAGATACTAAAACATCTGGTTAGAAAGCAAAAGCTTCCGTAATACATCTGAATGTCTGCTCTGTGAGATGTCAAACATGAGGATAATTGAAGACATATAGTTGAATTACTTAAATGTTAAGCTTACATCCAGATGTTTGATACTGTGTTAGACCAAAAGGTCTTTACGTCAGACATTAAAGTGATCAAGAGCATTTAAATTCTTCCATAAATAAAATAACATTTCTAATATAATTGGAGATAATCTATTAATCAGTGATTTGAGACTATATAAGAATTTTGCTTGTTTAAAAACTCTTTGAAATCTGGTCAGTAGTAATGATGAAAACATTGAAATAAAGAACAAATATTCCCAGAGAATAAATGGCATGGTGATTGACAAATACACGAATAGATTTCATTTTTGAGTGGATTAGTATTTTGTTATTTGTACACAGGAGCATCTGTGAGCTTGAGTATGGGGCTATTAACAAATAGACATAAAATTGATTTTTCCACATACATGAAATAGAAGAGAATTTTAAATTTTAGTCCTTTAGCAATGCTTATTTATGAGAAATAAAGTCGAAGTAGATGTAACCTAACTGGTATTGTAATTCAGCTTTAAGAAATCCAAGGTAGCCTAGCAGCAGGCAGACCACAAAGAATGTCTTAGAGGAGGAGAAGGAGCAGCAGGACCTAGAGACTGAGAGAAGCAGAAATGTGGCTCATACTGCAGGTTCACACTGATGAAGGTGTCAAGAGGAGGTAGGAGAAAGAAAAAGAAAGAGTCATAATCTAGAGAGTCAGGAGTTAAAGGATGCTGCCAAGCTGAGAAAAGCACAAAAGCAGTCTGTACTTTGTTGCATTTTAAAAACTGTCTTTGATGATTTGAGCTGTATTAATTTTTTTCTCATCAAAACAGCTGCATTATTATGTTGGCAATAAATTATTACATATTCATTAGAGGTATCTACTTAGAGTGAAGAGTCAACATTTAAACCTCATTAAGATGACCCTGGGGTGCAGAGAAATCTGGTGACAGTTTTGAGCACTGTAAGCACTCAAGAAAGAGCAGAATAGAAACAAACCTATGTCTGGCTAAGTTGAAAGACCACATTTTTATCATTTGCCACATGGTCTCTGAAAACATCAAAACATCTGTTGACTTATTTGGCAATAAAATGAATATTATTTCATATGAATCATTTTGTGGATTAGCATAGGTCACAGATACAGATCATACTTTAACCAGAGAAATAAATCAGATTATTAAGCAACCATTGAACACACCATATACACTACTACATGTGTGAAAATTGCCAAACATGGAGACACTCAAAAGATGGTAGGCTTTTGTTGTTGTTGTTGGAGAACTATTACCAGAGTTTATTGTTCAATTTTGGGCATATTACTTAAACATTTTTTTAAAAAATAGACATAAAGGATGCTGGGCTTTGTGACTCAAGCCTGTAATCCCAGCACTTGGGAGGCAGAGGCAGAAGGATTGTTGAGTTTGAGGTTTGCTTGGGCTACATAGTGAGCATAGGGCCAGCCTGAACTACAA
>PVIC010045421.1:0-14687 GCA_004025085.1 Thryonomys swinderianus
AAAAAAAAAAAAAAAAAAAAAAAAATTGAAGAAAGAGATGATCCAATTCTTTGTGTACATCCCAGGTAATATAAGCAAAGAAAATACTTCCCATTATATTTTAAAAAGCCACCATTAGTCAGAAACAAAACCAGACCGAGAAAGGAAATCATGCCAACATTCTGCATGAACACAACCATATCAACAAAATATTACAAATTTAAACCTAGCAATATGTGAAAAGAATGGTGATTTACAAGGATTTTGCTTTGTAATGAAGAGTTAGATCAACATGTATTACCTGACTTATTGATGCATTTTATTCCCAGAAGTTTGTGCATGGTACAGTAGAGGTCATCAGTGCAGATGCACTGTTTAAACTGGAAGTTGCTCTCTACCAAGGACTGGATACTCAGACTGCAGCATGACAGATTAGTTATCTCGCAGGAGCCACCTGGATTTCATAAAGATGTAACACTTCAGATGATAATTTGAATATAATTTTTTAGTTTTTCTCCTCAAATGCTCCAAATGTGTCATTATCAGTATTTATAAGATTATCAAACATTGCTCAAGATTGTTCACACAGGTGATATTTTAATGTATTTTTCTTGTAAGAACCTTTCTGCATTTTAAAACCGCTTTGTCCCTACATGGAATGCCAATTTTTGCACGTCACTAAATGTAAACTGCCCTTGTGGAAGGTTGCTGGAGTGCTCCTTATGTTAAGCTATTTTGTCAGTTTAGCTATTTTATTTATTATTTTATTTCGTGTGTCATTCAAAGATGATGATGAGAGATGTGTAGGTGGCACTAGATTAATTATGAGAAATAAAGCAGTCCTGGCACTTAGAAAGCACTCAACGTATTTTATTAAAGAAATGAGTAAATTGTTTTAACTACCAATATTTCATCTTCTGCTTTAATTTGAAAACTCGTATTTCTCTACCCTACAGTTTGATTGTACTCATTATTCTCAAGATAACTACTTGGGTTCATTCCATTTGTGCATTTGAGAATATTTCTATTTCAGCTGTGTGCATGAAATAATTATGCAAATATTGCTGCAATTTACTGCAAATGACTTGCTAGTTGTATACTAAAATACATAAATAATTATAATCATGACACATTTAAAATTGCTTTATAAAATGTGACAAGGAGTTTTATCATCAAAACACATAGCATTATGTTGTCATTCTCTGTTCTCATATTAAAATGATTATTATTTTGAGCCAAGTATGTACTTTATTTTTCCTAAGCAGTAATATGAATATTGGATTAAATAGCTTCGGCTCTCTTTCAAGTGCAAATCTTCCATGTACTTTAAAAGGCAGAGGAAAGGAGAAACTGCCTGGCCTTCTCCACTTCCTGTTTCAGGAGGCCACGTCCTTGGGCAGAAAGCCTGCTGAAAGAGATCGTGTACACTGGCATTGTGAGAGCCACGGAGTTTTTACTTTAGACCCAGAATGATGTGAGAAAAGGAAATCAAGTGAGGATGGGCAATAGTCACGAGCAGGACACAGTATAAACTATAGAAGGGGTGTTTTTATTTCCCTTTCTATATTTCTCTTACTGTTCCACAAAGTTCACCAGATTGTGATCGTATTATAATATTCATAAGATGATGCCACATTAGAGCACTTTTTTGAATGATTTTGTCCTTAAAATAATTAGGGCAGGGCCAAAGATTTAGCTCAGTGGTTCCTCCTGCCTGCCTAGAGAGCGCAAGGTCCCTGGTTCGATCCTGGTAACCACGTACAATGATATGATACTGGGAGTGGTAACCCATGCCCACCAGCAATCAGTACCACATCCCACAGTGCCAGGCGCGGTGGCTCACGCCTGTGATCCCAGCAACTCGGGAGGCAGAAGCAGGAGGATTGCTGAGTTAGAGGCTTGCCTAGGCTACATAGTGAGCTCAGGGCCAGCCTGAACTACAAAGTGAGACCCTGTGTCCCCCCCCAAAAAAAATTAGAGCAATGACCCACTATATAATTGTCTATTTTTAATTAGTTGGAACATTATAATGTTCTCATTTGATATTTATTTAGCTACTTGAATATTTTGACATAACTCTTAAAAATAATTTTTAAAAAGTATTAACTATATTTCAACCTTCACATTCTTCTGAATCTTTGTTCAAATATTTGGAATCTATAATGAATTAAAAGTAAAAATGAGCTTTAAGTTCTCTAGAAAGTTAGAATGGAAAACAGGGTACATGTTGCAAGAATATAAAATGTATATTATACATATACAGGTACACAATGTAATTTTAGGTATTCCTGCTACTTCTTAACAAACTGGGGTGTTTCACTTGGAAAATATTTTACCCTGATTCTGAGAAGTGTGCATAGTAACATTATCCTCATGAGATGTGCATGAAAACTCCCCACAGTGCTGTACAAAGTTGCCTTCAGTATCAGTGTATCAGGTCTTACTAAAGACTAATATTTTGTAACTAAGTTCACTAATCACTGATTGAGATCAATCAATGGGATGTTAAGATCAACCAAGGTATTTATAACAAAACTAGCTTAGTTCTTAGAATCGTATTAGACGTTATTAAACCTTATATTTATCTTCATAAAAAGAAGTCAGCTGGGCTTATTTTTAGAAGTCACTTTACCTGAAATGTTGCAGGCGTCTTCCACTGTTCTCCAAGCATGTCTGCACGCAGTCTCATCCCTTAGGCACTGCTCTCTCAAATGCACACAATCTTTTGTTTGAGAGGGAGCTTTATTTCCTGAACTGAGTCCCATAGCTTGAGTAACAAAAACCAGTAATGAGACATGTTTGCAGGATTATAGTTTGGTGTCTATTTTCTTCAACTCTAAATTGCTAATAATGGAAAGCAGAATTATAGGAAATAAAATCTGGTAAAAAAGAAACACGTGTTAATCTCTTCTTCAGCTGTGAGACGTACTTTTCCTATACAAGATCCTCAAATGAACGGACTATGTTTGTTCCCTCCTCATTCTCACCATCTATTCCCTTCTTAAATTACTGTTCATTCAGAACTGGTCTTTAATCATATAGAGTCATTTTCTTAGTGTCACATTTCATAGTTCCAAGGCTTGGCTTTGCCTCTTTTCACCAGTAATCATTTTATGGACTGACTTCATTTTGAAACTGTCTCTTCCTTTGGCAACAGTGCTAGTTAAGGTTGATTCAATCAACTTGATTAGCTTAGGAGTGACCTAGGGGATTGGTGAAGCGTCCTTCTGTGTATGTCAAAGTCTGTCACCAAGACTTGATTTGGGATCCTATATACAGTCAGTGGGCCCTTCCTCAGCAATTTGTAACACCACCTCCTTCTGCCACAAAGTTCCTAACTTGGCTCCAACCCCCATGGACTGAACCCCCTGAAACTGTAAGCACACTAAATCTCTCCTCTTTTATGTTGTAGATGTTAGGTAGTGCACGTTCCAGGAAAGGGACATATGAATAACACAGAAAATTAGGTCCAAAGAAGTAGAGTTATTGTTGAGCAGGTACCTAAGCATGTGGTGCAGAATGTTTTGGGACTGACTGGCAGGAAGAATTTGGAGATGTGCTCTGTAGAAAGCCCAGAAAGCTACAGGCTGGGCTCCTTAGACAATTCTACTCAGAAGACCCTATGCTGATAAGACCTTTGGGCAGTAAATGAAAGGCTCATGAGTTTTCAGTTGGAAACTAGGATTCTTTGCAAAGAAGGATTAGAGGCCAAGCAAGCTAAACTGTGGCAAAAAAAGAAAAGAAGTCTACATTTTGACCATGTGCTCAGATTAAGCTGAAATTAAGGGCAGAGGATAAACTGATCTGCTGGAGAAATTATAAGATTTTTTCTGACAGTTTTTATCCTGATTTATAGTGAGAATAAGAGGCAGTAAGAAGAGTTGAAATTTTTGAAAAACTTAAATATTTACCTAAAAAGAAACTTGTAAAATTGGGGCCAAAGGAACTGTGATTACTGAAGAAAACAGCACCATTGCAAATGAATAAGTGTTTTTTTCCAGAGATAAGAAAGATGTCATAAGTGAACTCAAATCAGCAAGAAACTCTCAGTATTGGATTCCAGAGTACAAAAGTATCAAACTTCATTTGAGCAGAATATTCTCTTATTCTGTGCCACCATCTAGGCATGCAGAGGCCACTGCAGCCCTCACCCAAGGGGCCTGGAAAGTCATTACAGACCTGACATCACCAAAGAGAGGGTCATTCTATTGGCATGTAGAATTCAAGAGCTGTGGAAAACTTCCACTCAGATTTCAAAGGAAGACCTTGGTGGGTTAGGTTAGGGGCACATGAGTGGGTCGGAGATTTAGTTCAGTGGTTCCGGTGCCTGCCTAGCAAGCGCAAGGTAGCCCTGGTTCCATCCTTGGTAACCACATACAACAATACTGGGTGTGGTGACTCACGCCCACCAGCAATCAGTACCACACACCATAGTACCAGGTGTGGTAATCCCAGCACTACAAAGCAAGACCATGTCTAAAAAAAAAAAAAAAAAAAAAAAAGAGCACATGAGAGAGCAGCAGAACATAAATCTGTGGGAATGAGGCCAAATTTTCAATGGAGCACTCATGGGTCAGAGATGCCAGGAATCTAGAATTGTTGCATAGGAAAGTTGCATGCACACAGCCAAAGGGAAGGGTTAATCAGCAAAGTCATGAGGGTGGAGTCTCTCAATCCCCACAGAGTTGTATATGTGTCACCATTGTGTCCCCCATATGCTAGACATGTGTGATAAGACATAATATTTTCTGCTCAATTTTAGTCTTGCTTTGCTCTGATTCTTTTTATACCACTCTACTTCTCTTCTGGATTGGGAAGGTTTGTCAGTGACAGTATACTTTCCAGTTCTGTAATTTGTTTTTCATTTTAAAGTGTTCACTGTTAAGAGTTTTCCTGGAGTCTCGGAAGAGACTTTTTTGACCTCTGAAACATGCTAGGACTATGGAGCTTTTGGGGGAAGGAACTACTGTGGTTTTAGCTGGACATCAGGTAGTTGCAGCTATTTTTGCCAAGTTTGATTCTCACTCTGAACATTTTACTAAAGCATTTACTGGGCAGTCTGCCTCCAGTTTCATCCTATTCTGTGTACTCAAGTCTACTGAGACAGCACTAATCTCATACTGTTATTTCTCTTCTTGGTCCTTTGGGATGGTTCCTGATGATATAGCTCTCATGTTCCTTACCACATGTCATCCTGTAGACCTCACTTATGTATAGTGTCCCAACCACAAGGCAGTCCCATGGTGCCTTGCATCTGTACTTAGAGCCTGGTTCCTGGTACATACTACATTTCTTTTTTTCCAGGAAACCCTCTTTCTTTAAGACTGACCATAGTAATTACCTATTTTGAGCCAATATTTTTTCTGGTCTATGTTATTTCCCTGTGTGAAACCTGAATTATCATCCCTCATCTGTTTCTATAGAATTTTAGGGATTCCCAACTGTAGCATTCACTTCTCTGTGGAGTATGTTCATGTACTTATTTCTACCACTGAACTCTCGGGCTTTGCAGGACAAGAATTAGGGATCTTTCATGATTGTGTTCCCAACATCACGATTCATTGTAGATACTCAGTAAATGTCTTTTGATTTACACCAAACATAGTTGCTCACAGATAAGCTAGAAATAGTGACTAATAAAATAGCACCTTCCAGACATTCACCAATTAAATTTAGGAAAAAAAAAGAAGCTTCAGTGAGTTTTCTGAAAGATAAGGAAAGAGCAATGCCAATTTGCTGTGTTATCCAAATGAGTCAAATTCAACTTGCAAACTTGAAATTTAGTATTTTCTTAATGAATAGAAAAATATAAGAATCATAGTTGAGGTATAAAAAGAGCTACGATAGTTATATGCTATATTTTAATCAGACCCAATTATTTGAGTATCTAAAAGGAGGGTGTTAATTATAACTCACTTTGACAGTATAGTTGTAGTTTTCAATTAAGGCTTTGAAATTGTTCATCGTCTTAGCTCCTCCCAAACCTTGTGTCCTAAGAGGAGCACAGGACTGCTGCTTAGATCACATGTGCTCCCCTCTGCTCACTGCATCTGAAAGCTCAGAACCTACATGTGGCAGAGGCTGGGCCACACTGTCTTGTTGAGGGTTCTCCTAGAAGTGGATGCGTCAGCTTTCTGTTTCTTCGGGCATTCGCAGCCAGTCTCATCTACCCACTCTGATAACTACAGGGCTAGAGAAAGAGGGCCCTTCTGACAGTGTTTCTTGGAATGATCTCGTTTTTCCAAATACCATTAAATGGAATTTCTTACTAAAAATTCATTGTATAGGAAACTGGCATTCCACCTGACATGGAACATTATACCCTGTGAACAGCTCCTTCAAGAGATTTACAGGTGATGATCTCCTCAATGTGCCATCAGAATCTCAACCTCGTGTTATGAATTTGTGTTCTTTGCTGACACCTACACCACTTTCTTTCCTACTTTCAATTATTGGTTCACTTAATTAGTTTCCAAGACTTTTTACATCTTGCATTCAAATGAAGTACAGAGTCAACTAAAGACACCATCTCAGTAGTTCAGCCTGCATGAACCAAAAATAAAATGACACCTTTCAAAAACCCCCCTTATTCATGCCTCACTATGATTTGTAGCTGTTTTTTGTTTATTGGTTGTTTTGTTTTGAGACAGGGTCTCGCTTTGTAGTTCAGACTGGCCCTAAACTCACTATGTAGCCCTGGCAAGCCTCAAACTCATAGCTGTCCTCCTGCCTCTGCCTCCTGAGTGCTGGGATTACAGGTGTGAGCCACAACACCCGGTATTGTAGATGTGGTACTAGGGATCAAAGTCAGGACTTTGTGCTTGCAAGGCAAACTCTGGAATCACTGAGGCAAATCCCTGGCCAATTTGTGGTTGTTTTTAATTCAAAAATTTCCAGCTATTCTTCTGAAATGCGAAGTGAAGAACAACTGTTATTTTAAAATTAGTAAGCTAAAGAATGCTCCATGTATATCATCCCACCAAACATGGATAAAATCAATTAGTATATTAAATGCTCTGAATTTAGAAAAATCACTCTTTCTCAGATTTATTTTGGCAAGAGAAACTACCCTTATTACAAATTTATATGATGTTAATATGAACTCTGAAGAATGCAGTACAGGAAGGATTATTTGTTCTATTGGAGTTAGAAATGAATTCTCTCCTTCATGCATCCTGGTTGCAAGTTTGATTTAAAAGTCAAAGATGAAACGCAGAGCTGTGCCTTTCTAACAGAAGTCATAGACAGGCTGTAATGTATGTGTGCTCGGTTACACTACAGCCTGACCCCTCCCCCCAAATTTTAAACCTCTTAAGTTTCTCTTTATAGTAAGAATAGGAATAAGTAAATATTTGAAATCAAAAGAACAATTAAATAAATGTTTTGGAAATTAGTCTAAGAATCAAAACTTATGGACATTGTGGAACTATAGTTCAATCCAAAGAAAAATTGAAAATTTGTGAAGCATTCTTTTCCTTCTAGTCTAATATTCTTCAACTTTATTTTTTATTTTAAAATAATTTTAAATAATTTGACTTCTTTTCTTGCTGTCCATTATATATATATATATTTTTTTTTTTTTTTGAGACAGGGTCTTGCTTTGTAGTTCAGGCTGGCCTTGAGCTCACTAGGTAGCCCAGGCAAGCCTCGAACTCAGCAATCCTTCTGTCTCTGCCTCCCAAGTGCTAGGATTACAGGCATGAGCCACCACGCCCGGCTCCATTATATTTTTGATTGTCACTACCTATCAGCTTAGAGGAAGTAGAGGATATATTAGATGTGTCTATTAATATCTAGTTACATAATCACTACTTTCCCTTATCCTGAATTCAATTTATAGACTTTCAAAATGTGGGAGATTTTATATGCATATATTTATAAATTTCGTAGAAATATAAATATATAGTTTTATTTTTAACATATATAACATATATGAAAGAATAGAAATGTTATTTCTAAAATGTATATATATAAAATATTGCTATATATAGTTTCTCTAATTACACATACAGCAGACATTCATGTTTTCAATTTTAAATGCCAATGAATTCTTTATTTTCTCTTTATTGCAATACATTCCTAGAATTCAATGCCAGAAAGGTAAACAGACACTTTTATGTAAAAAAGTTGATTCAAAATTGAAAGCATTTGACATGCTTTGTTTTATTCCACTACCTGACTCCTCATTAGTAAATACTTAGTTGAAAATAAGATGATTTCAGTGATTTAAATTGACCTCAGTTTTATTTAACTTCAAAGCAAAATAGATAAAAATTTGCAACTCATTATCTCAACTTATAAATAAATATGGAAAGGTTTCATTTCTAATAAGTTCTAGTCCATGTGCAATTTCATAAATGCTAATAACTCAGAGTAATGATCTATACTTTACAAAGAAACAGACAACTTGAGTGGTTGACGTAATTCTTACTTTGTACATTTCCTATAAAGTTAGAATCCAACGAATAAAAATGTATACTTGCGAAGAAACATAAACAATTTGAAAGTATAAATTTATTGTTGTTTCTTCTTGATATAAGTTAATGTTAGGTGGGACAATACTCAACTTACAAAGAATCAGTACATGATGAATTCAGATAGAGCAGAGACAGTTCACTTACCCAGGAGCACGAGCACAATCATGCTGGAACACCTGAGGCCACAGCCCTGCAGGCAGCGGGTGTGTTTAGTCCACTCCTCCCCTGACAGGAAGTGTCCCCAGTGAGGTGCCAGCTTCACTCTTAATCTCTAAGATCATTACCAGTGCAAGGCAGCTTCCTACGTCACCACTTCCTCACCAGTCTCTCCTGAGCTGTGAACTTCCCTGAGCATATTCAAATTTAATTATTTTTCCTCAGTGTGCTAATTGTGGATATTATTTTTCCAAGAAAGCCCTCGAAGCAAATAATAGGATAAATAATACACTTCATACAGTTATTTTGTGCCCCTCTTCAACCAGGAGTCTGTAAATAACATCACAGAAGCCTACAAATATCTCAGAAGTCTATAAGTAATTATATTCTACCTAAAGTCCTAATAATAATTTAAGAAAAAAATTATGACATACAAAAGCAATCATTTTTCCTTTTAAAGGTATTGAATCGCTACATTTGTTCCATGACTTCTACCAATGTTCTTTTCCACATAAGCCAAGTCAACATAACTTCATGTAGATGTGGAAAACAGTAATAAACAGAAACTGCATGCAAGGCCCTCGTCTCAGACTGGAATGGGCCTGAGATCTGTCATGTACTGATGTAGGAAACACTCGTGGAGTCACATCTGTCACCACAGAGAAACTAAGACTCTTCTGCTGTAATCTCTAAGCTGTGACCATGCTTGTCCTTACACTTTCTCTGTGGAACCCTCCTGAGAATATTATAAAGGCAAATTAAAAAAATATTAGAAAGCAAACTGATCATATTAAAGTCAAGGTATCAAAATATTTTAAAGCAAGCTTGTGATAACAATCTTTAGTGAGAAATTAATTATAAAGCTCCAAGTGGTCCAAGTAATACTGTGATTTCACTGTAATGATGAGCATAAATCCTGATGGGATATATTTTTCCACAAATGCAATTGTTGTTAAAAATATCTGTAATTTCTAGGGGTGACAAAGATAGCATAGGAAGTACTAAAATGAATTTGGTAAAACAAGAACATGCCACAAGCAAATTCATAGGCATTGCATATTAATAAACCCTAATCAAAGTCAATGAAAATAATGCTCTCTATTCTACTTTCAAGTGGCAAGTAACTATTAGATCAGAATATTCTAGAGGTGAGAAGGAGTACTAAAATCATCACTTTCCATAGTTTGCAATGATAATATGTGTGACTTTGAAATTAGCTATGTTTCAAATAAATGCGATAAAACCATAAATGAAGGAAAAAGCGGAGTTACTCTTGTGGGAAATTGGATGAGCAGGCCCCAAGGTCTTTTTGTTTGTTTGTTTGTTTGTTTGTTTTTGCTATGAATGATCACAGCTGTCCTGGAAGCATCCCGAGTTACCATATCTCTCATTTGCACTTTCCTCATCTCGTTTAATTATTTAATTTTCTTCAAAACATGTTTCCATGAGAGTTAAATGCAGGGGGCGGTATTAGTCAGCTTTCTGGTTGCCGGGAGAAAATACAGAACGCTTGAAACACAAAGGAAGGGTTTCTCCATCTGGTGACTTCCAGAGGTCTTGGTGCGCGGTTGGTCAGCTCTGAGGCAGAAGAGCAGGGGAGGGCATAGTTCAGGAGTCTTGCTCATGCATAGGAGCCGGGATACTGAGCAAAGAGAGAGGGAGGGGAACGACCTTGTCCTTGTAGGTCACGTTTGCAGGGACCTGGCCCCTCTGGTAAGCGTAAGACCTTTAGGGGAAATTTTAGATCTAAAGCATAGCATGTTCTCAACCTCTTCTGTGGGCAAAAGCCTTTCAACAAACTAGCTACTAAAACCCTACTGTGCCAAAGCCTGGAAAAACTGAAATGAGGAACGGCCCAACTTCATGAATCAGATAAACTATGGTTCAGATGGACCTACATATAAAACGGAAAGTAAAAATTGTAAACCAAAGGTAAATCCTTCACAAAAATCCGTGTTCCCTTCTAGAAAATAAGTCTGTGAACTTGGTGCTTAATAACACGTTCTTTTGCCCAACTACCCTTGCATTCCCATCGTATTCTCCAGCTTAAAATTCTGTAGCAAGGTCTCATCTGGAAGAGACAGAGTGTAAGCAGCCTCAGACTCAGTCAGTCTGAAAATGGCTCCCCTTCTCATACATATTTGGATGTGTTCCTTGGCCGCAAGAACTGTAAACACAACTCTAATACACTGAGTAATAAATGAAAGAAAGTGTAGTATTATTTTTTCTGTCTGAAGAAGTAAAAGCTTCACATATCTTTTTACATGGGGACGTCAGGAAAATATATGCGTGTATTATGTAACTGAGTCAAGATGACATTTAACTTAATGACTTCACCCTGGACCGAGTACAGGGTAACCCTAACTGATGGCAGGGAGCTATGCATGGGTGAGGGGCAGCCAGAGAGGCTGAGGGGTGTTCTCAGGACAGCAGAGTGTGGGCAGCCGCTTACACTTAACCAAGGAGAACAGAATGTGTGTTATAGGGAAAATGGAGCTTTTGTGAATGTTAAAAAGGAAGCTATCAGCTTGGTCTTTTTTTAGAAGTTCAATTATCGGTGCTATGGAAGATGGTTTGAAAGAAGGATAGTTGTCATTCTCAAGCTATTTCATTGTGGGAAATACAGTGAAAATTTAATTAAGAAGTAGTGGCAATGAAGAAAAGGTACTAGTTGAAAGAGGAACAGGAAAGAAGATGAATCCAGAGTGAGTCTTGTGTTAGTTACTTTTCTCATTGTTGAAACAAAATACCTGATATCCAACCTTAAAGGAGAAGCGGTTTATTTAACTCACAGTTTGCAGAACTTTCCATCCATGAATTACTCCAAAACAGGGTGACATGGCAGAAGGTCTTTACAGAGGAGAAACAGTTTATGGTAGGCAGAAGGTAGCAAAGCAAGCCAGAGACAAGACAAGCCTCGTTCTGTCCCTTATATTGTATCCAGACTACCAAGATTAGGACAGTGTCAAATCAATCAATGGACTGATTTAAAAATCACCCACCCTGAATCCCAGAACCCTCAATCTTAGTATTGAGCCATGAATCTATCACACACTCTAGATCCAGCCATCTCTGAAAAAGTCCCACCTATGACCTAAGAAGTTTCTCAGGGGTATAGCTAGCCACAACTATAATAAATCCTTAATTATTTTATGTGGGATTTGCTTCTTGTTTTTCCCACATATCAAAGAACTTGACTCACAATTCGGTGCTCTATATATAATGTAATTATATCCAGTGAAAAAGTTAGAATTTTCAAAAAACACGTTTCCAAGGCTTTGATTGTTCTGTGGAAGGTAGGCTAGCTATCTCCAAAGGGATTAAAAAAAAATCCAAAAGCTAACATATCATTGGGGAAAGTCTGTGTTGTACAACTCTTACTTTCAACCTAATCAATTTTTAAAAAATGCAATCTTCCTGAAGACCTTATTAACATTAAAGTGGGCCATAGAAATGGAAGTATTAATAATATTACAAATCTATTCATGAAATAAATCTAACTACCACACTGTATATTTTCTTCATGGAGAAATGAAAATAAGCGAAGGAAGGGTGGGTGAAAAGGGACTTAAATCCTGAAGAGTTAGTTTTGCAACTAATTCTACATAACAAAAACTTTTAGTGCACCAGGTTAGGATAATACCTGTGCACTATTCTTTACTAGGTATGTGCTGTATCCTTGTCTTCATTCAGCATATTAACATATTCAGTAATAACAACTAGTCTGAAAAAGTGCTACTCCTCGTGAATAAAGTTGGAAATATCTCCAATGAGTGAATTTGGTTGACTTGAGGTTTAACTTTTGGTAGGTGGCGTTTCTTTCAATTTCTTATGAAACACCATTACTTTAATATACTATCTTTTGCTTTGGCACAGAACATTTAAAATTTTCCCAGTTGACTATTATTTACACTAAGTAAGGATAAGTCATGCCCCATTTCTCCAAGTAATTGTGGGCATAGAAAGTTTTGTCTAGGAAGCAGCTAATAATATTCCTATCTGAGCACAGATCTGTACTGTATCTGGTTTTGAAGTGGTTCCAGAACTTCTGTTTGGTTTGATTTTCAGGAGTTAGTGACACCACTTAAAATAGTCTGTCAAAATCAACTACCAAAAACAATCCTTAAATCTTTTACATTTTTTAATTCTGTGTGTGTGTGTGTGTGTGTGTGTGTGTGTGTGTGTGTGTGTGTGTGAGATAGGGTCTCCTTTGTACTTCAGGCTGGCCCTGAGCTCACTATGTAGCCCAGGCAGGCCTCGAACTCACAGTAATCCTCCTGCCTCTGCCTCCTGAGTGCTGAGATTACAGGCGTGAGCCACCACCCCCAGCACTGTGGTGTGTGCTACTGATTGCTGGTGGGTGTGAGTCACCAAGCCTGGCATCGTGGTTTGTGATCACTAGGGATGGAACCAGGGAACTTGCTCTTGCTAGGCAGGCTCTGGACCTGCTCAGCTAAATCTCTGACCCCTCCTGTTTCTTTATAGTAACTAGTGTTCTGAGCTCCTGGAGCAGCAGCTCAGGTAAGGTGGTGATGGCTGAGGTCCACAATAACCAGAGTTAAGCATTGATACCTCTTATTCCTTGTCTAAAAATTGAGTCTATTATTTATTTTCCAGACCAATTCCCTCTGCCTTGGCCAAGATCCAAGGCAAGTTTCTTGAGAACAAGTGTGTCTGTAAAAGCCAGTCTGAGATCTGAACCTGCAATGCTTGTCTCCCAAATTCACTGTCCAGCAAGCTATTAATACACTTTTCACAGCACAGAACTATTCAGAAATATACAGCATGTTTCTTATTCCTTGAATACTACAGAGTGTTTATTCCCACCCACCCAGTGCCCTGTTCCCAGCGGCGTTCCTCAGTCTGTCCCACAGTGGATGACCCTGCTGTCCCGCTGGCTTCCTTCAAATTGTTTTGCAGACTCCAGCCAAGGTTTCTCCAAAGTCACCTTGAGCTAGAAAGAGCCCAGAGGTGTATCCCGTTTCATCTGCGGTGCCTCAACTTGACCATAAACCTTTGTGTAAATTCTTCTTCACAAGAACATCAGGTTGGCAGGTCTTTTTGACTTGTATACCCCTCTTTAGCCAAGTATTTAGGCAAATAATAAGCATCTGTATTTTTGTTCATAGCAACGTCTTAGTTTGCTCCTAGCACTTTTCAAAGTTAAATGAAATAAAGTACAACACTGGAGAGGGATCTCTGCATTTATTGACTTAATCAATAAAGTTCATTGAGGGTCTGAATCATATGATGCAATGTTCAAGGACCCAGGGGTGACACACAGTTTTTGAGTATAGCATATTCAATTTCTTGAAATAATTAATGTCCCAATAGGGAAGAAAATGCCCTGATCTTCAATGAGTTAAGAAGACTGCTAGTATGGAGTTTTAATGAATATCTAGGAAATTGCTGAATTAATGATTTTGATAAGGCAGTTGTTTCTACTTAAAAGGGTTTATTTCTTCAGTCTTAAGAAAGTGTTCATCAGGATTTGAAATCCATTACTGGGAAAAGAATTAGATGAATCTGACTTATAATATATACAAAGTGTATTCATTTACTTCACGGGTGGCAATTCTGAATAAAATTGCTAATGTGCTGCCTGGTCCAAGGGTCCCAGTCCTAAGAGGGAATCACTTGTGCGAGGCAGGCACGCTTCCTCTCTCCGTCTCTGGCCAGGCAGACACAGCTTCCCTAGTCTCCAGGGAAGACTTGGAGGAAGGTGAGGGACTTCACAGAAGCCTCCACCAGGTGGACTGGAACCCAAATCTGCACTTGTCTTACCTATAGTTTTTAAGTCACATCTTCCCTCTGTGATACAGATTAGTCATTTTAAAAATAAATCAAATACTTTCTCAGAAAACTAGGACTATGGATCCCATTTGACTCTGCTATACCCCTGCTAGGAATATACCCAAAAGAATTTAAAAACTCACATTGGAAAGACAGATGTACACCCTTGTTCATAGCAGCTCAGTTCGTGATAGCTCAATCTTGGAAACAACCCAAATGTCCATCAACTGGAGAGTGGATAAAGAAGATGTGGTTTTTTTACAAAATGGAGTATTACTCTGC
>PVIC010045422.1:0-14628 GCA_004025085.1 Thryonomys swinderianus
AAAAAAAAAAAAAAAAAAAAAAAAATTTGACTACAGTAAATCCAAAGCTTCAAACCCCCAAAGGACCATTATTGTTGTACTGTACTTTAAGAACTTAGAGCTAAAATGAGTAAATTCATATTTTATTAATTCATATTAATCTCTTTGTTTTTGACTTTATGCACTCAGTGAAAAGATATATGAGCATGATTTTGTCTAAATATCTAAAATCACATGTAGTTTTCCCTGCAAGGTGGATTTAGGGGGGTAGATTCCCGGATGATAGCTCAGGATTTCGCTTAGATATGAGAAGAAGATGGATTGTCACTCTCAGATATCCAGGAGGCATTTCTGACACAAAGAGGTAGCAGGTTACTGATTAAAAGAAAAACTCTTTGGAGAAATTACAGGTTAGGAAGGAAAATGTTCCTTCCATGTCAAATGACTGCTCTTTAAAAAATATAATCATGAAGATTTCTTTCTCTACATCCACTAGGAAGGCGAGCGAACAAACCCAGTATCAACACTAACATCAATACCAGAAGACTCAAGGTGAGAGAAGCCTGTCTCCAATCCTACTTACCTTGTAAAACTTCCATTGCTTTATTTCTATTTTCATTTTATTCATTTCCAAAACTGTAAATTAATAATAAACATAGGATAATTTTGTAAAAGACAATATGTCATCACATTACCAACGATGTTAGCACCGTGTACATCGAAAGGGATCTCAGACACTTAGGAGGTATTTGTTACTGTAGGACAGAAATATTTTATCATTTATCATTTTAGGTCTTTGATAGGCTTCTTGTATTTTTCACCTAGTTGTCTAATTCTGTCTTTAATGCAGAAATCCTAGGCATTTGTTAATATTTGTTCTGCAAATTATAAAAAGGTATACCCGGCAACATGAATATAATAATGGACTAGCACTTAGAGATATACAAATTAGTCAGTGAGGAGGAATATCCCATGTCATATAGCAGCATATCTGCATTCTCTGGTGCATCAAGTCTGTTTCTCCAGACCTATTGGGACAGGTTAATGAATACACAGACAGTTTTCTGCACTGAGAAACATAAAAACCTATTTTCAAATGGTGCACTAGAAACCTCACGAGGTATCATAAGTACTTGGGTTTGACAAGTTAGATATATGATAAATGCAAAATTATTGGTACATTTTGATCAATCTTTTTACAATTTTTCTGAATGAATATTTAGCATAATGAGTTGCTCTTGAGTTACAGACCATTGGTTTTCTAGATACACAACCTAAAGGGAAACTCTTCTTAAATGTGAATGGAGCTGTAGACTATCCATAGATAAATGAGAATGTGACTGGACTATCCAAAATGGAAAAGTAGTATAGATTTTTTTTTTCAATCCCAGCTACTCTTGTGTTTTCTGCGTTCCCATGCTATAGAAGACAGGAGGATGAGCTTTCATGGAAAAGAGCATTGCAAGTATCATTATGCTAAGAAATCTGGGACTGGAGGGGAAGCAGGGTATGCTGGCTATTCAGGGGGGTCCGATATGGTCACAATGTTCTTAGAAAAGAAAGAGGGAGACACAAAGTCAGAATCAGATGAATTTGAAGGAAGGAGTCAGGATTTCTCTGGATGTAGTAGAAGATAAAGAAAAGATATTCTTCCATGGAGCCTCCTGAAGAAACAGATTTTCCTAGACCTTAATTTTAGCGCTCTAGGAGTCACTTCAGATTTTGACTGACACGACTGTACAATAATAAATACGTTGCTGTAAACACCTGAATTTCTTGCGGTGTTACAACATTAGTAGGAAGCATATGACTTGTTCTGCCCTCGTTTTAATGCTCAGCCAAGTCTTCTCCGAACACATCGACCAAGCATTCCATTCCTCTTGGTGTCGCCCCGTCATGCGAAGTCCAACTCCAGGCTGTGAACACCTACGAGTCAGAACTGTCTTTGGCCTCCACTGTGGTCTCACCTGTCACACTTTAATTCTGATGTTTTTGCTTATTTACAAAAGTGCGAGTATATGATAACTCACGCCCTACACCTTACAACACTCTCGACATTTACCTAAAAAGTTTAACTGTGGCCGGGCATGGTGGCTCACACCTGTCATCCCAGCACTTGGGAGGCAGAAGCAGGAGGATTGCTGAGTTCGAGGCTTGCCTGGGCTACATAGTGAGCTCAGGGCCAGCCTGAACTACAAAGCCAGACCCTGTCTCTAAATAAATAAATAAATAAATAAATAAATAAATAAATAAATAAAAGGGTTTAACTGTGACCTCAGTTTTGCATAATAATTTATTCTTTTTACAGACCCTTTTTCAAAAGAGACCAACTAAGGAATGTGATATTAAGTTTTTATTGAAGAAATGTATATCTATCTTCAACATATAAAATTAAACAAATACACTATATCAAATCCCAGGCCCTCGGTGGCACAAAACAAGACATATTATATTGTGCAATAAAGGGCTAAACTCAATAGGCTTGAGATGTCCAAACTCTACACATTTCACAAGTTTTTAGGACTGATGTTTGAGGTACTTTGGGGAAATAGCTTCTAAGTCCCTTCTTAGTCTAGGGTTCTGGAATATTTTGAGGCTTGGACAAGTGAGAGAAATATTGTTAATAATGTAACTTAAGGATGATGCCTGTTTCGTTAACTTGGAACCCTGAACTACGGTTTCGATTTCTGAGACTACAGTAGTGATGGTCAGTCAGCACAGCGTTCCTTGTCCAAAAGACTAACTTCTATGAGAAACTCAGAATACAAGAGCTCGGATGAGCTTCTTTAATTGGAAAGATGCTACAAATGTTGTCACAGATTATTGCTTGGAGAATTAAGCACTGTTTATGTTATTCTATAGGAAAAGACAAACAGGAGTTTAAAATTGGTCTTCCTTGAAGTCCTTTGACCCGTCCTGTGCTGGTTCTAATCTGGCTGAAGTAAACATAATCATGACTAGAGCAGGGTTCTGAGTTCTGTGAGTCCCTCTGTGAAGTGTTCACATGCAAGAACAGCTTCGGTAGCACGAACATAAGGTCATAGACTTCTTTCTAAAGGTAAACGACTGGCTGATGAATATAATCATGAGTCACAAACTTGCTAACATAGTGTAGAATTTCATGAGAAGTCAGTATTATGTTGCTATTGGAGAATTGTATTCATAGTGCAGAATTGAGTTCTTTCTCGCCAGTGCCACCAGCCACAACCAAGCCCTGTAACATTACTTCACAGTGCACGGAGACCCCTTGCAGAACTCATGAATGAACGATGCATGTACATCTAAATCATATGATTAGATCACTTACAAAATCAAAAATAGTTTTGGTTTTCCTCATGTTTTAGTATCCCAGTGAGGATTAGGAATCAAAGTTTTGAAGAATATTGGTTTTTATAAAATTGTATCCATGAGCTTTTGACCCAGAATATTTCCATAAATAATAATTCTTTAGAAAGCTGATATCTGCTTCAGTTTATAATTTAAAAATATTGAAAACTAAGATCTTCCATTAATATGACTTCCTAAATGTATATTTTGTGTGCTTGTAATCTTAGTATAATTTCCAACTCTGAAAACCTTCTTTCACATATAACTGCGCAGTTTAGAATTACTTCTGACATTTTTTCTAATTGGATTTATCAAAAGAGATTGGTGATACATTATTTCAATAAATTATATTTTACTAAAAACTTGATATTTGACAATTTATCAAGTGAGATAGCATGAAGTATGAATGTAATAGAACAAATTATTAAAATGATTTAAATAGATGCAAGTATGTAATAGCTGAAGCTTTTTCCATGTAAATAACTAAATCATAACAGTATGCTCAAATTATGAAACAACTATATCTGTGATTTTTTTATGAAGCACATTTAAGTTTTGCTTGTTTTGTTTTTAACATGTTTGCTCTTCAACTGGAATGGTGCAAATTAATATGAAAGCAAACCATATAATATTGTAAATAAAATTGTTCTTGTTAGGAAAACAAAATAACTTGAGACATCAGATACTTCTGGGAACTAGTGGAGTTTTGTTTGTATTTGCTGAATCAACACTAAACTCTTTCCATTTGGATGCCACTTCTCAGAAGGAAGATGGGAAAGAAGGAGATATTCCAATTATGTAATTTTAATAAGTAGGAATTTCTTACTCAGAAGATGTCAAAAATCTTCTTTGAACATTTTATTTCAAAGTGATTTCTTATATATATGTATTTATATGTTTATATATGTATATATATATATATATGTATACATACACACACATACACACACACACATATATTTGGCCTAATAACAGAGAGTCTGCCATTTGAAACAACACAGATGCTGGCTACACCTGGAGAGGAAACATTACATTTGTGATCTAAATCAGATACAGAAAGAAAAAGCTGCATGATGTCAGTTTTATATGAATCTAAAAATGTCAAGTACATTGAGTCACAGAGAAGAACAATGGGTATCTGTGGCTGACAAGTGAGTGACCTGGGTCAGAAGATACAAATTAGCACTTGTAAGATGATAAGTTCTGGAGACTGTAGATAATAACAAGCATTATGTATATTGTAGCATTATAAGCATTATGTATATATGGATATAAGCATTATGTATATTAAATAACTCTGTAAAAACAAGTATTAAGTTTTCTCACCACAAAAAGTAGCTATATGAGTAATGGTTATGTTATTAGTCTTATTGTGTATATACAAAATGTGGCATTACATATCTTGAATATGTACAATTTTATTAATCAATAGTGCCTCAAAACTGAAAAAATAATCATTTTAGACATCTCTTTCACTGACTGTAAACTGACCTCTTTTAACAAACATTCATAATCAATATTAAAATGCTACAGGGCCGAAATAAATAGAATAAGTAAATATCTGCATGGGCATTTTCACTTCTCCTGCTCAATGGGTTTATGAACCAAAAAGGGAATTGGAATTAAAGCCACAATTCTGGGACTGGCATCTCCAGCTTCCTGTCCACATAAACTCGATTCAGTTAGTTATCTGTTTTGATATTATCTGGTCTGGTAGAAGTCTCTATCTTTTTCAAGCCTTTTAGCCTGGGAAATAGCCAGAGAGCAGGGTACAAAATAGTGCCTGCCTTCTAGGACCTAACGTCTCTGGGCTTCCTGTCACCCCATGCTCAAGGAAGAACTCGCTCTCAGAACTAACTTCAACAGTCAGCAAACTGGTGATGTCAGCGGCGAGCAGTAGTGAGGCCAGGGGGAAGGAGCGGCGAGACAGTCAAATCAATACCTGAAAATGCAGCCTTGAGTCAGGAGTGCTAGTGGATACTTGTGATTCTGCAACCGAACCCGAATATACACCCCATCTCCAGAACTACTGCGACATGAAGCACTTCTCGTAAATCTTTTGATCGTATAAAGGCCCCAAATGTGGAGGAGATGAGTTTTTAATTGTTACTGACTTATTACTCTGGACATATTTGTAGTTTTGGAGTTGAGAAATGAGACTGAGTCTGTGTTGGCAAAAATCTCGAAGAATATTTTGCTGAAAAACATTAGAGGCCGGTAGATTGAATTTTGGCTGTTTAAGCCTTTAATTCCATCCTGTTGAATGCTACCATAAGCACTCCATTAATAATTGCTTTGCGTATGAACTTCCCATCTCCTTAGATCATGTGTACTTATGAAAGTTTTGCCTTCCACTCACAATTTCAAAGGCTAATATTTTATAAGAAGAATCTTAATAACATAGATTTTAAAATATAAAATATCTGGGCCGGAGGGTTAGCTCAGTGGTTCCGGCGCCTGCCTCACAAGCGCAAGGTCCTGAGTTCGATCCCCGGTGACCACATACAATGCTGGGCGTGGAGACACGCCCACCAACACTCAACACCGCATACCACAATGCCAGACGTGGTGGCTCACGCCTGTCATCCCAGCACTCGGGAGGCAGAGGCAGGAGGATTGCTGAGTTCGAGGTTTGCCTGGGCTACATAGTGAGCTCAGGGCCAGCCTGAACTACAAAGTGAGACCCTGTCTCAAATAAAATAAAATAAATAAAATAAAATAAAATAAAATAAATAAAATAAAATAAATAAAATAAAATAAAATAACATAATAAAATAAAATAAAATAAAATATCCCTCCTATCCCAAATTCTTGCTAAATACAGAAGCAAGTGCAACCTATTCTGAGAATGTCATTAACCTTGGTTTATTTTGCTTAATAAATAAAATGTGTGTTCTTTTCTGGAGCTTGTTATATTGTTTTTTGACTTTTAAAAGTTAATTGAAATGCCAAAGTTTTGAGCATGAAGCATACATTTCATTTGACCTTTTAAGAAAAAAAAAATTCTTGTGTATTCTTCAGAAGACGAATTTGTTTTCTCTACCAATCATGTTAGAATGAGCCAGCTGGCAGATTACTTAATATCTCGCCTTTCACCTCTGGGGACTAGGGTTTAAACGTGGCTTAGAAGAAATACCCAAGAGTGATTTGTGTATATCTCAGAGCCCTTACAATTAAGCTTAAGTAGCAATCACTTGCAGCTGTGGAGATGCTCTTTATATAAAAAAAAAAGAAGAAGAAGAAGAGGAAGAAGAAATGTCATAGGACAGGATCAGGAGATTTCAATAAAGACATAAAGGCCAACCAGACAATCCATGAGGGACGAGTCTTATCAAAATAATGAACCTAAAGGTCTGGAACTTTCCAGGTCAATAAAACCTACACGCCCCAAAAAAGGAACAAAAAAGAAAGAAAAATAAGTAGTTGGAAACAGATCAGATTAAGCAATAAAATACATCCCTAAAGACATGCAAATTTTATTGGCAAGTTTAAAAAAAAAAAACACTAAAAATTGCAGCTCACTAGTGCCCTCTAGTGTACCTTCTCTCCTCCTTTGCACTGAGCGTTATTCTTTTCACATGTGTTCTGGAATGTAAGGAGGGGCTTGAACACAAGTAAAGTCTAGAACAAATGAAAAATTTTATGAAGAAAGGAAACATGAGTCACATATTTTTAAAAGTCGACAGTTAACACTATCCTGAAAAGTAGAAACGATAGCGGTAACATTACTTAGGAGTTAATGTCAATGGCCAGATACCATGACAGATTATAAAAAGACTGACAGAGAAATGCTATTATTTTCTCCTCTCCATACATGAGCAAAACAGCCCTCTCCCTGAACCATGTTTTGCTTCACAGCCACTCTGTTTTGCATCCTAATTGTAACATGTGCCAACAAAACAGATTGTTTGCTAATTGATGTCATAAAGCAAGACAGCCCAGTGAAGGATGATAATTCTGACTCCAGCTAGCAGCAGCTGATGTACAGCTTGATAGGAACGCTGTCATTTTCAACATAAACTGCCTACAACTGACTTTTCACTGTAAATATAGAGACGTGACAGAAGTCTCATACACCCACCTTTAGTTTTAAAAATGCAATAATTCTGCTACAATATTTAAGCCACCCATTCCAATTTAGCTAGTAGAATTTTAAAGACACTAAATGTAGGAATATCGCTTAGTCTTTGCATATATCATTGATGGGAAAAGTAAATCTTTTTATCCATAGACAGGTGTAGGTTTATAAAGAACATGTTTGCTTATGAATTTTTACAAGGGAATAAAATATCCACATCATGAGTTGTGCATTAAACCTTTGCAAGATGTCAATAAATTAAAATATGATAAGTATATTTTACTGTAAGTACTTCACATTCAACTATAGCACATTTAAAATATAAAGGTTATTTCTACACTTCTGGCTCTTTCAAAGCAGAAGTGCTATATTTCTTAATGGAACTCAGCTTGTCAGCATGGAAAAGCAGTACTAAAGCAAAGCATTTTATGTATGCTTGAAGCTAGCATTATTAGTTATTAATAAATGTCTAGTAATTCCAAAAAGGACAGTTTTTAAAAGTGGTGTGTGATGCAAATATTTAATGGCAAATAAGAAAAGAATGGCAGTCTAAGAGAGACCCAGTGAAGATAATATCTGACTAATCGCACTTTAGCTGTCAAGGAGCAACTGTGGTCTGCACAGAAACATACCATTTATGACAATGGTCATCTGCGTTGCTGGTTCAAAAGAGCAACTATTTGTACTTTTAAAATACTCATTGCTTTTAACGTATCTGTATAAAACTGAATCATTGCTCCTCCACACTGACTTTTCTTTTCTTTCTTTTCTTTTTGTGTGGAGAAATAAAAAGATTAATAAAAATGGACCCAGAACTTTTGAGGTGGATGGGAACCTCACAGCTCGACTAGTCAAATAATCTCAGTCTTCCATGAACCAGTGATGCAGAAAACTGAAGATCTGGCAGATGAAATAAAATGTATTTGAAATCATGTGGCAAGTTAGGGG
The DNA here is from genome assembly GCA_004025085.1 of Thryonomys swinderianus. Taxonomy (NCBI): domain Eukaryota; kingdom Metazoa; phylum Chordata; class Mammalia; order Rodentia; family Thryonomyidae; genus Thryonomys; species Thryonomys swinderianus. The sequence goes on from PVIC010045422.1 coordinate 8,333, forward strand.
CATAGACCGGAATAAAAGAAACATCCACAGTTTTAAAAACCTTTTTATTGTGAGTCCAATGCAAAATCATTTTGTAAAGCCTCTAAAAAGATTTGTCTTTTTAACTTAAGTTTTAACAATTCAGTTAATGAAATGTGCAAAGAGACAGACCCAAGTGGCTAAAGAATGGATTGAAATCTTGTAAGATTTTATGCTGAATTGTTTTGCAGTCTATAGTTAATCTGGAAGAAAAAGTTGATGGATTTTTAATTAAACAACAAGCATCTATATATTTGTCAGTCTTCCAGTGTCCACCCTCACAGTAATTGGAAAAACATCAATGAACACAGGCGAGGAGTTTGGTCCAATTATTAGTAATTCTACCCCTCTATTTTTCGTGTTATTAAAGCTCTCTCTATTTTTCACTACATTTGTAGAGGAAATTTATGAAGGTAATAACTTTATTTATATCACAGTAGAACAGAATCTGATATTCATTCAAATGGATTCTCTCATACCTTTTATATTTCACTCAAAATCTTTGTCGAATCCTTTGAATGTCCCCGTGGAATGTCTAAATATGTCCTGAGGCTCAATTCTTTGATTGCTCAGTTTTGAAGCTGGCTTTTAGAAACTAAGCATAGGCGATGCCATCAAAGTTGGATATTTTCTGATACCAACAATGGAGGTAGGAAGTGAGTGAAGCGGCACATTATGGCAAACAATCCAGTGAGTAAAGCCAGAGTTTGAACCTGCCTTCCTTCCACCCACCTGTCCAGGAGAGCACAAAAAGAAGTGCAGGGACAGAAAATAGAAAGGGTGAAAGATTTTGAGTTCAATGTGCTCAACATCCTTTGTGTTTTATTTCAAAGCTATAATCCTTGTGACTCTGCTTTGCCCCTCTGGTGAGTACTCGTGCCACTCTGCCATATGCCACTGTTCAGAGCCACGGCGCCCTTAGATGTCCTTTAATTGGCTTGACCCGTGGGATGGACGGCTTGCAGCCAAGCTAATTACATACGTCCACTCAGACTGTGTGAGTCGTACTCTTCCAAACATTCCAACTTCATGGATCTCACTTCCAAAAGGCATGGATTTTATAGTGAAATAGATGATAACAATGATTTGCTTTGCTTTACTTATAAAATGAATTTTCTCTTGCCCATACAATGAACATGTAATTAAAGTTTTAGATTACACTAAGATGTGAACAGTACCATTTACATGAAAAATGTCCAGTAAATACTTGGAAAAGAAATTTATGCCATTAATTTTAATTCAAGCAATGCTGATGAGAAAAAAGGATGAAATGCTAGAGTATTTTAAATAACCAACTAAACTAGATGGGGGAAAGTCAAGTTTTCAAAGCAAATCTAATGTATAGTTCTATAGCTATAAATAGTTTATCAACTATAATAGATATGCAAATGGCCAAGAGGTACATATAAAAATACTCAAAGTCATTAGTAACCAAGGCTATCAAAATCAAAATCTTTTTTTTTTTTTTTTTTTAGACAGGGTCTCGCTTTGTAGTTCAGGCTGGCCCTGAGCTCACTATGGAGCCCAGGCAAGCCTGGAACTCAGCAATCCTCCTGCCTCTGCCTCCCGAGTGCTGGGATGACAGGTGTGAGCCACCACACCCGGCACTGTGTTATGTGGTATTGATTGCTGGTGGGCGTGAGTCACCATGCCCAGCATTGTATGTGGTCACCAGAATCGAACTCAGGAACTTGCACTTGCGAGGCAGGTGCTGGAATCACTGAGCTAAATCTTTGGCCCTCAAAATCAAAATCTTAGCCAGTATAAATAGTTCTTATCCAAAACATGAAAAGAAATAAATGCTGACAACTAGGTGGAGAAAAAGCAACCCTTCCAAACTATTGATGTGAATGTAAACTAGTAGGATCAGGATAGAAATAAATTTAAAGTAGCACTACCATGTGACCCAGAGAGCCCTTACTGTATTGATAACAAAAGGAAATGAAATAATGTCACAGACACGCCACATTCTCTACAGTGTTATGAACAGTAACCAAGAAGTGGAGACGACGTAAGAGTCTATCAGCCTATGAGTGGATTAGAATGAGCTACGGTAACACAACTGAATACAAGCTGACATGAAAAATGGGATCTTGTTATTTGCAACAAGCAACACAGAAGGTAAAATATATATAAAGTTTCTCTTTATATAAGAAATCTGAAGTATAATAATTCGAGTCTACCATAGCAGAAGAATGACAAAAGACAGGGAAGTAGACTTGGTGGAGATGAAAAGGGGATTTGAAGATGTAGGACACATGTAATGGAGGGAAAGGGCAAAGCAAAATGCGTCGTGATGTGATTTATATGTGGACCAATCTCCACGAATGGGTTTGTGTCATAACACATCCTCATAAGAAAGGGACCAGAAAACCACAACATGGATGGAAGCAGAAGCCATGATGACAAGTGCAATAAATACATATGTACTGCATGATCTTATTCATACGTGGAATTTTAAAAAATTGATCCCTTCTGATCATGGTGCATATTTACAATGTACCGATAAAGATAAAAACAAACTAAAAAAGTTAAAAATTGAAGACGAATGTAGAGTGGCAGTGACTTGAGGTAGGGAATACAAGGTAGAGAAATGAGGAAAGGTTGAGCCAAGTAATAAATCACAGTGATAGGAGAGGAAGAGACTTTCGTGCAGTGATACAGTAAGATAATTATAGACGAGAATAATGGACAGGAGATTTCAAAAAGCAAGGAGAAATGATTTTGAAAACTTCCAACAAAGACATGGCAAGCTGTCGCGGAGCTGCGCACGGGAGGGTGAGGCGCGGAGTCACACACGCACACCGGACTCTGGGGAGGTTTCTGGAACGCTTCCTTTGAATGAATGCAGCGTAGGGCGTTACACAGCACAAGCGGCGGGAGGGGTTCGTGCCTGTTAATCAGGGACTGGTCTGTGGTTGTCAGCAGGGGAGCCCAGTGTTGGGGAGGACCGGGCCACCCCCAGCCGTGGCGTGCCCCTTCACTCAATGCTCGCTTTGGTCTCAACTTAGTGTACCAAGGGCCAACGGCTCTCTCGGGACCTAGGGGACTGGGGTACGGTGTCATTGGGCTCAGAAAGACCTGGGTTTCAGCAACATCTGCTCCCCTCTGTGTAGACCAGATGGCCTCTGAGAACCACGTGGCATTTGTATGGGTTTGGTCAGATGGGGTGACCCTAATATTAGCCCACGAGCCCATGAACTTAACTTGGACCAGCCCATCGTGAACCCCTCCCAAATGGAGCCCTAGACATAATTAAAGGTAACCACATTAAAGACTAAGGCTATTCGGGATGGCAGGTTGACAGTGGCAGCACAGGTATCGTGCAAGAGAGTCAAAGCTTGTCCAAGGGCATGCGCAGTATGCTGAGCAAGCTGATTAACAGCGGTGGCAGTGGCAATCGCGTGCACGTGATTGAAGCAGCGGTGGCTGCAAAGACTGCAGTAACTAAGGATGGTGATGATGGCTGAGGCCCCTAAATCATGTTTTCTGTGTGGGTGAAGCATAAGGTTAACCAGGGGGTTGCTGTGCAAGCAGGCTTCAGTGAGGCGTGGGCACACAGGTGCTGAACGGCAAAATTGTTGAGTTGAGGGTTTAGGACACGTAGTATGAGTCACTGCACAAGCAGGAGCTCCCAGAGACTCCTGAAAAGGGAGCATTGGCCCCCCAAGAACAAGGAAGATGGGTCAACAGTGTCAGTGTTTAGGTCACTAGGGCAAACAAAGAGTCACGGGGCGGTGAGGTAGAAAACCAGACGGAGAAAGGAGAGACAGAAGTATTCCATGAGACTCGAGGTAGATGTCATCAATGAAGACAGGGAAAACGGAGGAGTCATTGCCAAAGGGGTGAGGAAGGGAGGAATTCCAGTCCATCATGACTAGAAGGGGGGGCTGGGAACTAGGGCTCATACTTAGGTGACAGCTGTCTGGGAGTTGGCAGTGAGCACAGCACACAGAAGGCCCCCAGCACTGGCCCTGGTATGGGGGGTACCTGGAGGGGCCAAAGCACCTTGGTCATGGGGGTCCTTTATATCTCCCCAGGTGGTCTTATTGGGGCATCATGATACTGGGCAGCTGAGTGGTGCTGGGCAACATCAACATTTTGGGGGCCATTCCTGAAGCAAGAACCTCCTCATTTGGCTGATGGGTGGACTGAGGGGCGGTGCAGGGCTTGACCTCTTTTGTAGGGAGCCACCATTCCGCAGGCTGAACAGCTCCCAGGAGTCGTGGTACAGGTTTGGGTTGAGGTAGAGAAGCCCAGTGATCTCCACACGGATCCAGCCATTCTTGTGCGCGAGCTTATTGCAGGTGCCCTGGAGGTGCTGGCCCAGGCGGAGGCTGGGCACTTCTCTGGATGTGTCCCCCAGGGCAGGCACTAGAGCAGCTGGGTTCCAGCTGGTTGGTCCAGGTACTGCTGCTGCCAGGAGGCATTCCTTGGGAAACAAAGGCCCAGAGAGTCTTCGCCAACCAGTGGAAGTGGCAGCAGGAGCCACAGCCCCCAGAACCGGACTTCGCCTTTGCCCTTGCCTCTGGTGGCTGGGGATGAGTCTGAAGTGGTGCATGGGCACTTTAAGGGGTGGGGCGGAAGGAGGGGCCGTGATCGATCGGGGGCGGGGCCTGTGCGTCTGCAGGAAGAGAAGAGGTGCAGGCGCCATCTTGGGATTGCACAGAGGAGTGGAGGATGTTTCCCATACTTGGAGAGGTGAGGTCGGTGGAAAGAAGGTGGGAGGGGGTTCCACATACTAAAGAAGTGGCCTGCTGAGTCACAGGGAGAGAAGCAGCATTCTGGGCCTCAGGGAGGGATCCCCATGAAGGTAGAGATGAAGTGGCCTACTAGGCTGCGGGGAGAAGGAATTCCCCACAGACGTGGGGGCGCTCACCCCAGAGGAAGAGGGAGCAGCCTGCCGAGCTGAAGGGAGGAGGGATTCCCCATGAGGGTGGGGCGCTCACCTGAGCGGTGAGGCGGACGATTACCCACGGACGCCACAGCCAGTTGTTGCCGTCGCGGGGCTGCACACGGGAGGGTGCGGCGCAGAGTCACACGCACACCAGACTCGGGAAGTTTTCTGGACCGCTTCTGTTTAATGAATGGCGTGCAAGGCCTTATATAGCGCAAGTGGTGGGCGGGGTTTTCGGTGGCTATTGGGGATTGGTCCATGGTTGTCAGAGGAGGGGCGCAATGTTGGGGAGGACTGCGCATGTCCCACCATGGTGTGCCCTTTAGCTCAAGGCTTGCGTGGTCTCATTTTAGTCTACCGAGGGCCCAGGGCTCTCTCAGGACCTAGGAGACTGGCGTGCGGTGCAGTTGGCTCAGCCAGACCTGGGTTTTGCCATCAGAAAATGCTTGAAATGATATACACTTCATCTGCTTGAAATATTATACAATATATGCATGTGTCAGTACCTTATATTAGCCTACTAATACTTATAATTTTCATATTTCAGGTGTCAATTTAAAAATTTTAAAAAGCAATAACACAAGATAATGACACATTAAGAACAAAGGATAAAGTGCCCAAACTAGTCAATATTCTTAACTTCAAAATCATAGGTAAGCCCAAAATCACAAGTCTGGATACTTCATCATAAGTATAGTAAGTATGAAAAAGCAAAACAGTCATTCTAGAATTCTCTGGTGACACGCGGCAGGGACCCTTGCTACCAGTCACCCATGAGCATTGTCTTTGTTGTTTTGGGCACGGAGGAGATATGTTCTCTAGTATAAACAGCTGATACCAGTAAAACTTTTTATCCACAGGAAAAAGTTCAGAGGTAGCAAACAGCTTTTGCTGTATTTCCAATTGGCCTGGGCAGTCTCAGTTAGAGCTACATGACAAAGCAAAGTTCATGACCCAAGTACATTAAAAACAAGGGGTGAGGGTTTATTACAGACAGTTTTAAACTGTCTTGCCGTGAATGGCATCCTCAGCAGAGACCAGTCTGCCTCCGTTGTGACTAGATCAGGCCTGTTCTCTATCAGCCATGTTCCTTGGGTCTCAGCCAGCATCTCCGGCCCAGTGAGGGCTCCCTCTGGGTCATGATGGTTCTGGTGTCACAGTGGGCATCTCTGGAACAATTTTACTCCGGGGTTGTTTCCTTTTTTACCTAACCATAGTGGAATTATGTGGGGCTCCTATCATTTGGATTGACATGGGGTGTCAGAATGACTGTTAGCAGACCCTTTTATTAGGCTTAAGATTTTCTACTCTTCTCTAGACTGAGTCATTTGAGGAGAAGGGTGGAGGGGGCTAGAGATGTTAAAGGGAACCCTGTCCAGGT
>PVIC010045423.1:0-14630 GCA_004025085.1 Thryonomys swinderianus
TGGTATGTGGTTATTGGGTTTGCTTGTAAGGCAGGCACTGGAACCACTGAGCTAAATCTCTGGCCCTTCTTGGTTTAATTTTAACACTTTATATGCTTCATGGGCCATTTATGGTTAACAGATAATAAATATAATCTTATTATTTTTTTAAAATTGAATTCTTTATTGGTACATTTTATATACATCTCACAATCACACATAACACTGGGGAATCTGTACCAGTATGACACAAGTTAATTCTCATTTTTACCCACATCCCTACCCACCCAAACCTCCCCACCCCCTATATACATGCTCTTTTATTTTCTTTCAGAATCATATTTATTCCTTCCCCTCATTACGTTCCCACACCAAATTTCCTTTAGAAATTTCCCATTCTACAAAAACTGTCATACTTTCTAGAGCTCATTTACATCTACATGTGGTCATATCAAAGAGAAGATCTGATATTTGCCTATCTGTGATCTATTTATTTCACTTATTTGTGCGTCCTCCAGGTGTATCCATTTGCACATAAATGAATGAATCTTGTCATTCTAAATGGCAGAATAATACTCCATTTTATTTTTAAAAAGCCACATCTTCTTTATCCAGTCTCCAGTTGATGGGCATTTGGGTTGTTTCTAAGATTGAGCTATCACGAACTGAGCTGCTATGAACAAGGGTGTACATCTGTCTTTCCAATGTGATTTTTAAAATTCCTTTGGGTATATTCCTAGCAGGAGGATAGCAGGGTCAAATGGGACCCCTCGTCCTAGTTTTCTGAGGAATCTTCACACAGATCTCCACAATGGTTGCACAAGTCTGCAATCCCACCAACAGTGGAGAAGCGTTCCTTTCTCCCCACAGCCTTGCCAGCATTTACTGTTGGTTGATTTTGTAATAGCGGCCATCCTTTGTGGAGTGAGATGAAATCTCAGTGTTGTTTTCATCTGCATCTCTCAAATGAGCAGTGATGTTGGACATTTCTTCATATGCTTCTTAGCTGCTTTGACTTCTGCCTCTGAGGAGTGTCTGTTCATTTCAGATGCCCATTTTTGAACTGGGTCTTTAAACTTGGGGAGGCTGATCTGTTTAAGTTCTTTATATATTGTAGGTAATAGCCCTTTGTCTGATAAACAGCTAGTAAAGATTTTTTCCCATGTTATTGGTTGTCTTTTAGGGAACTTATGGGACACAATGAAAGCAGCTGTACGAGGGAAATTCATAGCAGTGAATGCCTACACTCGGAAAGTAGAGCAAACTGAAATAAACAATCTAATGATGAACCTCAAACAATTAGAAAAAAAGGAGCAAGACAAACCCAAGGCTCGTACTAGGGAGAAAATTATTAGGATCAGAGCAGAAATTAATGCAATGGAGCCAAAGAGAACAATACAAAGAGTTAATGAATTGAAGAGATAGTTCTTTGAAAGGATAAATAAAATCGACAGACCCTTAGTCAACCTTATCAAACAAAGGAAGGAAAAGGCTCAAATCCATGCTATTAGGAATGAAAATGGGGAAATCACCACAGATCCAGTGGAAGTCCAAAAGATAATAAACATGTATTTTGAAAATTTGCACTCCAAAAAGATGGAAAATCTAGAAGAAATGGATAGATTCCTAGATTCATATGAACTTCCAAAGCTGAATGAAGAGGATATAAAAATGTTAAACAACCTGATATCAATCTGTGGAATTGAAAATGTAATAAAAAACCTACAAAGAAAAGCCCCGGTCCTGACGGCTTCACTGCTGAATTCTACAAAACTTTTTTAAAGAAGAGGTAATGCCAGTACTCCTCAATCTTTTTAATGAAATCAAAAGGGAAGCAGTACTCCCCAAATCATTCCTTGAAGCAACCATCACCTTGATTCCAAAGGCAGAAAAAGATCCAACCAAAAAAGAAAACTACAGACCAAACTCTCTAATGAACATTGATGCAAAAATCCTTAATAAAATACTGGCAAACAGAATACAGAGAGTTATCAAGAAAATCATACATCCTGATCAAGTCGGATTTATCCCAGGAATGCAAGGCTGGTTCAACATATGCAAATCAATAAATGTAATACCCTGTATTAATACACTCAAGGACAAAAACCATATGATCATCTCAATAGATGCAGAAAAAGCGTTTGACAAAAATCCAACACCCATTCATGATCAAAACCCTACAGAGAATCGGAATAGATGGACTTTATCTCAATTTAATACAAGCTATTTACGAGAAACCAACAGCCAGCATCATACTTAATGGCCAAAAGCTGAAACCTTTTACACTAAGGTCAGGAACGAGACAAGGATACCCGCTGTCACCACTCTCGTTCAATATAGTGCTGGAAACATTAGCCATAGCAATCAGGCAGGACAAAGAATGAAAAGGAATAAAGATGGGAAAGGAAGAAGTTAAACTGTCATTATTTACTGATGATATGATACTCTATCTAGAGGCTCCTAAAAACTCAACCAAAAACTGCTAGATTTAATTACCAAATTTGGTAGTGTTGCTGGATACAGGGTCAATGCTCAACAATCAATGGCCTTTGTCTACACAAACAACAGACTCACTGAAGGAGAAATTGGAGAGTCAATCCCTTTCGCAATAGCACCCAGAAAAATGAAATATCTAGGAATCAACCTAACAAAGGAGGTGAAAGACCTCTACTCTGAAAACTATAGGACTCTGAAAAAACAAGATAGAAAAGGAGATCAGAAAGTGGAAAGACATCCCTTGTTCCTGGGTCAGGAGAACCAACATCGACAAAATGGCTACACTCCCACAACTACTATACAGATTCAATGCAATTCCAATTGAAATTCCAACACTATACTTCACAGAGCTAGAGAAAATAATCCAAAAATTCATCTGGAACCACAAGAGACCTAGAACAGCAAAAGCAATTCTGAGCAACCACAACATGGCAGGGGATATTATAATCCCCAACTTAAAACTCTACTATAAAGCCATTGTGTTAAAAACTGCATGGTACTGGCAAAGTAACAGACCCGAGGACCAGTGGAATAGATTAGAAGATGCAGAAACAACCCCGGATACACTAAGCCAACTTATCTTTGACAAAGGAGCCAAACATCCTCAATGGAGGAAAGACAGCCTCTTTAACAAATGGTGCTGGAAAAATTGGGCTTTAACCTGCCAAAAACTAAGGCTAGACCTATCTCTTTCACCCTGTACAAAACTAAATTCACAATGGATTCGAGGCTTATTAAAACAGAAACAAGAAGCCTGCTGGAAAAGTTTAGGTAAAACTCTTGGAGACATTGGCTTAGGCAGAGACTTTATGAATAAAACCTCTATAGCACAAAAACTAGCACAAAGAATCAACAAATGGGATCTCATTCTACTGAAAAGCTTCTGCACTGCAAAAGAAGTCACCAGCACTATTAAAAGACAACCAATAAATATAATCTTTTAAAACATTTATTTCACAAATATTTTCTCATTTGCCACTTAATTCTATAATTTTTTGACCTAGTACAAATTTTATTGAATAAAATGAACTAATTTTTCCTGATAATTTTTTCAGTGGCATCATGTTCACAAAACCCTTACTCTTCCTGTACATAGAAATACTAAATTTTTCCTAGTATTTTTTTATCTTATTTTACTAACATCCTCAAATTATTTGGGAGTATTTGCCATACAAAAGTGGGGAGTGTCTAGATTTTACTATTATTTTTGTAACAGTTTTACTGAGATAGAATTAACAGATCATCAAACAGTCTTATAAAGTGTACAGTCCCAGTGTTTTAAAATGTATTTACAAAGTCACACCACCATCACCATGAATTTTAGATATTTTCTCAATTCAGAAAGAAACTGACATCCATTAAGTGCTGCTTCCTAGTATCTGCAACCCATCCTCCCAGCCCCAGGCAATTGGAGATTAGTACTTTTCCCCTCTCTGGGGTTGTTTACTGTGACAGTTTACATAAATGGAATCACACAGTGCATGGTCTTTTGTGAATTGCTCTGTGCACTCGGCATCGTGACTTCAAAGTTCGTTCATTTTATCTGTCCTTCATTGATTTTTTTTTTTTTGAGAAAGGGTCTCGCTTTGTAGTTCAGGCTGGCCCTGAGCTCACTATGGAGCCCAGGCAAGCCTCGAACTCAGCAATCCTCCTGCCTCTGCCTCCCGAGTGCTGGGATGACAGGCATGAGCCACCACGCCCGGCACTGTGGTATGTGGTACCGATTTCTGGTGGGTGTGAGTCACCACGCCCGGTATTGTTGCATGTGGTTACTGGGGATCGAACCAGGGGCCTTGCACTTGCTAGGCAGGTGCCGGAGCCACTGAGCTAAATCTCCGGCCTGTCCTTCATTGATTTTTATTGCCAAAAATAACATAGCCCATCGCAGACATATACCACTTGTTGTTATCTGCTTATCAATAGACAGGCGGTGGAATTACTTCCACTCTTTGGCTATCCTGAATGACACTGCTATGAACACGTGTGTCCAAGTCCGTGTGGCTCTGTGTTTGGGGTTCCCTCGGTGTAGACCTAGCACTGCTGGAGTGTATGGTAACTATGTTTAATGTTTGGGGAAACTGCCAGACCTGAGTCACCAAAAGCCCACGCATTTTACATTCCCACCAGCAGTACGAAGAGGGTCCCAAGTTCTCCACAGTCCTGCCGGCCTCCGTCACTGTTTTCTGTTTTGTTTTTGGAGTACTGGGGGGCTTGAGCCACGGGCCTCACATAGCAGGGCGAGTATTTCATCACTGAACTATATCCCAGCTCCTTTTTTTTTTGATACAGAGTCTCACTAAATTCCCCAAACTGATCTCAAACTTCTCATTCTTCTACCTTGGCCCCCTGTGTAGCTTTTCCTGTTTCTGATCGCACTGCTCTGGGTGTGAGGAGATATCTTCCCCTGGTTTGCGTTTCTCTGATTCATGATCCTGCGCTCTGCTCATGAGCTTGTTGGCCTATGGTCATTTGCGTATCTTTTCTGGAGAAAAATCTGTTCCAATCTTTGGCACATTTTAAACTCGGGTTATCCGTCTTTTTGCTCTTGATTGAGTTGTAAAAGATCTCTACCTCCTGGATGTTAACATGCAGCCTGGATATCCTGATAGGAAACTAGAAATGGCTGTTACCCAACATACTTTACACATGCCAATATCACAAAGTTGATGCGTAAAGACTTTTTAAACTGTTTTATTTTTGGCCATTTTGACCCATTCACTAAGGCAGCGAAGATGCTTTAAACCTAAAATTTGAAACTCGTCTACTTTAGGTCATTGCTTTGAAATACTCTCCAGAGCTGCGCGGGCGGCAGTGCTTAGATGGAGGCGCTGGCCGCAGCGGGGCTCTTTGCCTCTGGTCGGGAGCGCGTCCGCTGGAGCTCTGCGGATCCGGAGGCTGAGGACCCCCGTGTGAGGGGGACAGAAAATCGGTTTTACGAGGGAAATGAAGCGTCCTAGGTTGCTCCAACGAAGCGATGGGCCAATTGCGTATTTTGCTAGGAAAACTCCTTTCTGCTATTGTGTTCTAACAACAGAGGGAGAGAGAATACGTTAGCACGCAGGGCACTGACCCCAGCGCTCCCAAGTGCCCCCCGAGGTGATGGCTTCTGCTCCCTGGACAGCGAGCGCCAGAATGACTCAGTGAATGTCCCGGTGGTGACGGGCACTCTCGGGTGGCCCATCCGCAGGAGAAACGTCAGCAAAAACCTCAGGCGAACACCTCAGCCGTGGCCGTGGGGAGGGAGCGTCCACAGGGCCCGGAATGCAGGGATGTCTGACGGCCCGGCGGCCCAGCCGCGTCTAGTTAGAGACCGAGCTGCCACGTGCGACCCCCTCCTCGCCAGTGCACCGGGCAGGGTGGCACGCGGGGCAGGGTGGCACGCAGGCCTGTGCACGGCCCAGTCCCCGGGCGCTGCCTTTGTCCTCTCTCGGACAGAGCAGGGCACTTTCCTCCTCACCGCCGCGGTGCCAGCCCCGGGCACAGCCTGAACACGCGTGGGCCGAGTGCACCCGGTGCCTTGGGGACCGAGTCCTTCCCCAAGCCTGAGCCGCCAGCTGCCCTGCTCTTCCCCGCGGCCCCGCGGCCCGTCCTCCCGCCGCCGCCTGCATCTTCCGCATCTTCCGCGGCGCCGCTTGCACCCGGACGCGGCCTCTGTGCTCCTGCGGTCTCCGCCTCTAGCGGTTCCGGCGGCGGATGGACCGACGTGAGAGGACCGGACACGCTCGGGCGCCCCCCCGCCCCCGCTCTCGGGGTGGGCCCTCGCGAGCCTCCCCACCCCCGCTCTGTCCTCCCCTCTCGCCTGCACCCGACGCAGGCCGTCCTCAGCGCCACAGTGTGGCCCATCAGCGTTAGGACGGACAGCTGAGCCGGGGGCAGCTGGGGAACGAGCCCCCGCGTCCCTGTCCCCGGCAAGGCCAGGCCTGGAGAGGCCCCTGGAGGCCGGCGGGCGGGGTGCTGCCCTTCCAGGGAGCCTCCTGCGCGAACCTGGGTGGGTGCGCTGGTCTGTCTGGGCCAGAAAGGCCACCCGTAGGGCCACGTCCTCCCCAGCCAGGGCCGTGGGGGGACGGGGGGCTCCGGCCATAAAACAGGACACATACCCTGCACACGTGGTTCCACGGGCAGAGGGGGCCCCAGAAAGCTGGAAAGCGCATGGCAGGAGGGGAAGGCTGGAGGTGCCAGGCTGAACGCTTTAGAGAGTGAGCGGCGTGGGGTACTATGGACTGTCTGTTTTGCACCAACTTGCCTGGCCACGCCACCCCCAGCTGCTTTCTTGTGCAGCACCTCCTGCCCCCACACCATGCCAACACTCCTCACGGCGGCCTCCAGACGAGACTGCGAGGGGCAGCTTCCCACCCAGGGCCCTGTGGGCAGGTGCCGGGGAGGCAGGGTGCCCTCCTGTGCTCCGGCAGAACAGAGCCAGTGCTGGGAGCAGCCTCCTGACAGCAGGGAAGATTGATCTGCCCTTGGGCTGTGTTGTTTCCATAGAAGCAGGGCTTCGCCTTTTAAGAGAAGCTTCTAAAGCTACCTAATTCATTTAAAATTAGGGCCGAGTGTCATCTTGGTACTTAATGCCCAAGCGTCTCTGTGGGGCCCGCTGTAGCCATTGATGTGACGGCTAGCAACGTGGCGGTGACAGGAGACTCGCCCTGGCAGAAACCTGGTTCGCTGTATTTTTAAAAATTAACTTCCTAAGGGGTCTAACTCCGGGGAGGATCAGGAGCATATTAATAAGCACCTTTTAATTAATGAACAGCACCGACTTCGTAATGCAGGCTCGCAGGGGCACAGGCAGCACGCGTGTGCTCAGTGAAGTGATTTATTGTGTTCTTCCAGGACGGATATAAAGAACAACTGGGAGCTGATACCACAATACAATGCCGTACACCATTTCCACCACCAACCTTGCGCTGGATTCTTTTTCAAAGAACATAAGTAATTTTTAAAAATCTAAATATTTACATATTAATAAAACATATATACATCAGGTTGAGATTGGTGATTTTAGTTTTGCTAAGAAAGCCTATAAAAAGGACTTCTGAACAGTGTGAACAGAACTCACAGTGAGTTAACACAAATATACTCTGAACTTATAAAATAGGGTTTGAGGGTTGCAGTTTTGATCTGCATTTCCAGCTCGGGGGTCCTTGGCCCCCATCTGCGTGGTGAACAGTCCCTACCCCTCCTCGGAAGCAGGAACCACAAACCGTACGGGCCCCGGAAGGAAGCGCTTTGCAGATTCCTGGTGCATATGTCAGGGTTCCGCCGCTGTAAGCAGACATTTCTACCTTTGCTAGTGACATATTCATCACAGCTTAGCCGAGAGAAAGGTCACTAATTAATCTTTTCTGGTCCCTTGAGGAATATTTCATTCTGGAAGGCAGAAGACAAATTTTTGAGCATATGCTGCAGAAAAACAAAAGCCCTGGTTTGTACACAGCCGTTCATCAGACCACGTGACGAAAGAAGGGACTGGATTTAGGAAAAGGGTCACTTACTGGGTGGCGATGGAATGGGCTACTCGAAAGATACGATGGAAATAATTTCTCTAGACCTTCCTTGTAGCTTTAAAAAGAAAACTGAGGGCTGGAGGGTTAGCTCAGTGGTTCTGGCGCCTGCCGCGCAAGCGCAAGGTCCTGAGTTCAATCCCCGGAAACCACATACAATGCTGGGCATGGAGACTCACGCCCACCAGTCATCAATACCACAGACTACAGTGCCGGGCATGGTGGCTCACGCCTGTCATCCCAGCACTCGGGAGGCAGAGACAGGAGGATTGCTGAGTTCCAGGCTTGCCTGGGCACCATAGTGAGCTCAGGGCCAGCCTGAACTACAAAGCGAGACCCTGTCTCAAAAAAAAAAAAAAAAAACTGAAAGACAGACAGGGACTGTAAGTGCCCAGCAGTGAGAATGACTCCGTACGCTACAGACAGACCGGTTTTCTGTCACAATAGGGGGTGTGGTGCCTCCTCCTGGGGCACTGCGATGCCTGTACCGTGGACAGGGTAGGCGTGTGCCCAGGGGGCGCTGCAGGCCACCTGATGCTCCGCAGCTCTCACCCTCATTCCTCGGTCTCCTGCAGGGCCGTGTGGTTACTGCCAGCTCTAGCAGGCTCAAGAAACGAGCGGAAGGGGAAGGGTTTCCGCTGCTGGCATGGCAGTTCTGAACCCCAGGGCTCAGAGGGCCCAGGGGGAAATTTCTTTCTTGGCAGTTTTTGTTCCTGCAATAATGGGGTAACGGTGCAGCATTCCTAAGAGGAACTGGCTTACGGAGTCTAGAGGGAGATACTTAGGAAAAACAGCCACAGGGCCAAGCATGTCTGAGGTCAAGCCAGACCTTCCCGTGCTGGTTATACAAAGTAGAGGCCAAGGCTGTCACGTGCCTTGTGGCCAGTCACCGTGCCATGCCAAACCTGGGCTACTTGGGCAAAGCCGTCTGCTGACTGGTTTGTGGGTGTCAAGACGGTGACTATTACTTTGAGCCTTTCGCCTTTTAATTAGTTCTTTCTGCACCAGGCTGGTGCAGCAACTGAGAAAGGCTGTTCCGTCCCGTGACTCCGTACATCATTTGCAACGTGGGCCCGTGCCAACGGCGGCCTCGGGGAGACCCACGTCTAACAGGTCAGCGCTGCCTTCTCCTCCAGGAGCTTTGCTTCTTCTGCACCGAGGAAGGTCTCAGCGGGTCTGGCTTCCTCAAACACCCTCGGTCCCGGAAGGAGCCGTACTTCTCTATGCGCAGCTGACAAGTTTATATTAAAATAAATATGCTTCAGTCCTCTCTGAGGTACAGGCGAGAAGACGGGGAGGAACGGCGTGGGACACTCAGCTAACTGCGTCCCACGCTGGGCTCCGAGGGGTAACAAATCAACTTTAAAAGTGATTTTAAAAAATCTTATGCCAAATCGGAGGCTTAATTATCACACAATATAAGAAATCAAACGAGACTATGCACACAGGAGAGGTAAACCTCACAGCACAGCCTGCTCCGCTCGACCTTGGCGTGCCCTTGGAGCTCTGCAGAGGACGCGTGTGCGAAGGGCGAGTCGCTGGCGTGAAGGTCAGGCCCCGCGTCCTCCGGGTTTCCTCTGCGGGCGTCAAACGCGTCACCCACAGCAGAGGCGAGACGGGGAGCGGCTGGAGCCGGGCCGGGTGACGCGGTGCTGAGGGACCGATCTCAGCAACCACGCGGCCTCCAGAAAGCCCACGCACCGCCGGAGACAGAAGCGACGGCGCGGGGTTGACCCTCACACAGCACCCTGCCGCCAACTACGTGCGCAGAGGTTTGTAATGAAGGGGAAAATGCTTCTGACGCAGAAGTCGGAAACACTCCGGAAACGAGCTGTTATACATGGGCTCTCCATTTCCTCAGTCAACAACATACACGGAAAAAGTCCGGCAGAAACCCAATAAACGGCTGTCTCTGGGGGCTACTTTTGCGTTTTCTTCCTCACGCTTTTTTAAAGCGCTTGGAGGCTTCCGCCTGGCCCTCACTGTCCACATCCGTGGCACAGCACGGAAGGGCCCTTTCTTCAGCCCCAGCCTGGGGGCCCTGGTTCACCCGAGCCCAGCACGGGGGTGACTCCTACGGCCGCTCAGTCGACAGCGCCAAAGGGGAATATGTTACTCCCCGCCATGGATCTGACCCCACTTTTGTTCAAGCCAGACAAACAGAAAGGCTGCAGGCGGGCAGCACAAGGGTCACCTGGCCACGCCTACGGGCTCGTGCCCGGCCCCGCCCTCCACAGCACATGCGAAACGGGAAGGGGAAAGAGGCCTGCCGAGGGCGGGAAAAGACCGACGCACCCTTGCAGAGGGCAGCCGTGGGGGGCTGGACGCGGGCATGAAGGTCTGGGTCAGGGGCAGCTCCGCGCTGGGCAGTGAGAGGCCGACGCCCGGGCCGCAGGTGCAGGAAGGGGACGCCCCGTGCCACGCCGCGCCAGGGACGGCAGAGGACGAGCGGCGAGCCCTGCGCTCCGCGCCGGCCTGGGGCTGCACTTTAGGGGCCACCGGAGGCACGCGGGGCCGTGGAGATCGCTTCACATGGTCCCGGCCGAGCTGAGCCCCAGCTCAGGACTTCTCCCTCCTCTAAAAGGATACGCAGTTTGACTCTCGTGCTGCTCAGAGACCTTTATTTCGTGGCCAGCAGTCGTCCAGTGGGCAGACTGCCGACGCGTCCCACCACGCTCTTAATGATGCCTCCCAGCCCTGGGCGGACTCTGAGAAAGCACTTGCGTCCAAGAGCTTGCACCGCAGTGGCCTTTGGGCAGACGGTGACGAGCGTCCTACCGACCGCGGGGCGGAGACTCCAAGCCGGCCCTAGGGGGTCAGCGCACCCGTCACCTCTGAGCGTCTGTAGGAAACGTGCGGAGGGAGGCCGGCTTTGGCTTAGGTGCGGGAAAGCCTCAGTCCATGGCTACAGTCCAGGGGCCCGGGCCCCGGCCAGGCCGTCAACCAGCTGAGACCGCGGCAAAGTCATTTACTGTTTCTGGGCCTCGGTGTTTCTTCCTGTAAAATAAAAGGACTGGATCAAACGCAGGGGCTGGACTAGATGATCTCTCGAGCTCCTTCCCAGTCTCAGAGGCCCAGACGGTCTGTTCGGCTCCACGAGGCCGTTCTAGCATCGCCCGCGCTCACTTTTCTCGTCTGACACGGCTCTGCAGGCAGAGTCACACGCAGTCGGTTAAAGGCGTCACCTTACGGGGCGTGGTTTTCAAGCAAAGACGGAAAAGCCCACTGAGTCACGAGACGGAAAGCCGCCGTGTTGACCCGCGGCGGGGTGGGCGCCCTGGGAGGCAGCTGCCGCAGGCCTTCGGACAGCCCCCTCTCAGGACTGGTGCCGCCCGCACCCCGAGAGCGGTGCCGGGAGGGACGGGGGCCAGGCCCGGCCAGAGGAGGCCCCGCGCGGCAGGCCGTGCGGCAAGGCCCGGCACACACGGGTCCGTCCGCCCCGTGTGTGTCAGCCTGAGATCTGCGCTCAGCGACTCGCCGCAGAGAAAGCCACGAGCATTTACACGCCTGGCCTCCTTGCTGCCGTGAGCTCACCAGCGTGTGCCCACCCGACACCGTGGGCTCTGCCTGGCACCCACCTCGGCCCTGTGCCGTCACTCTGCTGCAAGGTCCGTCCTGCTAGATAGGTACTTGAATTCAATTAAAACCTCATCACCCTGAATGTCCAGGGAAACACATCGACGTGAGCTTCTTCAGTCAGAGGCTTTCCGGGTGCTAGATTCTACGGACAGAGGGCCAGGTAGTCTTCGAGGGAGGTTGATAAGCAACCCTGAGACCAAGAGGGGCCCAGGGTGACACGTGCTCACTGACCTGACCCGTCCCTGGCTCTCGGGTCTGACCTGGTGACGCGGGCCGAGGACCAGGCCACCCGGGAGTCACCGGCTGCCATGTGAGCCGCGGGCGCAGCCCAGCACAGCGGTGGGCACCCACTCTGCAGGGCAGCGCAGGGAGCGCTGGTCCGTGCGTGGACAGGCCGACCGGACCCCTAGAACTGTAGTGGTCACGAGCTGCCCGTGGGGGAGGGGACCGGTGCGGGGGGGGGGGCACGGGCAGAACAGCCACGAATTTGGTCCCATAAAGTTGGCGACCTCTGTTCTAAAGTGAAATAAATTTCACTCTATTTCACGTCAAATTGTTTTTTTTCTCATGCTTAAATACTGGAGAGGCAAAATGTTGTGATACTACGTTATCTGGATTTGCCTTTCTGAGGTGTTCATGAACATGACCGTGTGAGGGAGCTTTACATGCTCTTCGTGTGGAAACAGCTCTGAACCCTGGGGAAGCTCTGACCAGCTGGCCTGGGCCTGTTCTGGAAGCGAGCTCCTCTGGCAGCTGGATCTCTAGCGTTAAAATCACTTCCAGAGGAAACATTTTCACGTGATGCATTCTCGGTGGGGGATGGGAACGGAAAGGTGTTTACCTGCGGGTGGCAGGGAAATGCCGTCCAGCCTTTCGTCACCATCAGCCGCCTCTGCTGGTTATGAACATAAACACAGATCTCATTAGCTTTCGGGAGCACATTCACTTTACTGAACGCCGTAACGTGATTAAAGTATCTCCAGCGCATACGACAGTTTTCACCTTTCTGTCCCCTTCCAGATTCGATTGACTCACGTTATACATTTTAGCATCACTATGTATATGCATTTTTTGATAGTGATAATGACACAGATCATCTTTGCTGTGTCCAAAATGTTAAAGTCTTACAAACCTTGTCTCTGTCCAATTATTTATATGGGCTCAAGCAGCCCACAAGCACCTGGGGCAGCATCGTTAAACGTGCTCAGGAGGACGAATGCCTGTTGTAGAGCTGGAACCATCACTCTGCAGAGCTGGGGGGAGCCTCGGACAATCGGAGGAAGACTCTTTCTTTGGAGAGCCTGGAAACCCAGCCCCTTGAACTGCGCATCTAACTCGGACACGCATTCAGCCGTGAAGAAAATCCATCAGCGGAGTTACAGTACTTTTTCAAAGTGTCTTCCTTTCTGTGCTTTAAGATGTAGCCTTGCTGACAGGCATCTCCATCTCCTCGGGAGCTCTGCAAGAGCAGACCCTTCGGCCACGCGGCCGCCCACTAAATGCGCGAGAAGGGCCCCTCGTCTCCTGACCCGAAGGGCATGTGTCTCCCCTGGTGGGCGAGGACATCCCGCTGGGCTGCTGGAGCACTCTGGGTCCCCCGGAAGTTGCCTGCTGACTGCGCCCACGGGGGCCCCAGTGGGTGCCTTCGTTTGTGTCAGGCTATAGCACTGGGTTGGTGGAAAACAAACCTCACAGTATGTTCCTTTCTTTTGGTTTTGCTTTAAACATAGTGTGTAGACACAGAAGGGACCCGAGTGCCACCGCCAGCTCCTCCCCGTCCGTCTCTGATGTCCGCGTCTGACACTAATCTGGGGTGCCATCAAAAGAAAACATCCAGAAAAGAGAGAGTAGCTGAGACTAACTGTAGTGGGAGTAGAGTGGAAAGCCCTCGATATGTTGTTGTAGATGAATATTTAATAAAATAAAAATTTTCAAAAGCCAAGCAAGAACATAAATAGCATGATTAAATTTGGTGCACAGGTTTATAGCCAGGAGACATACAGAAATCCTTTTTGGATAAGAGGCTTTAGGTATTCTAAATTTTGCTCTTTGAGTTTTAAGGTATAACATGTCTTTCTTATATTTGGAAGACACGACTCTCTAACTGGCTTGAGTGAAGTTCAATAGGCAGGCGATATGCTCAGTAGCTCTCTCTGGGATTTTAAGTCTTCAATAATAGTAACAATGAATAATAACAGCAAGGGCAGCCACCATCGCCCCACACGCAGGGCGTCTCTCGGCCCCTAAGGATGCCTCCAGGCAGGGCCAGGACCACGGTCATTTCAGTGCGAAGCACCACCAGTAACTGACAGGACAGCGGCCAGTGCCGGTGAGACTCTGGCCTCTTCCATCTCTTGGCTATGAAGAGCTCAAACATATTGCATGCATGATATCAGGGGCGAATTTTTTTTTTTTTTGAGACAGGGTCTCGCTTTTGTAGTTCAGGCTGTCCCTGAGCTCACTATGTAGCCCAGGCAAGCCGCCGTGAGCTCAGCAATCCTCCTGCCTCTGCCTCCTGAGTGCTGGGATGACAGGCGTGAGCCACTACGCCCAGCACTGTGGTATGTGGTATTGATGGCTGGTGGGCGTGAGTCTCCACGCCCAGCATTCTGTGTGGTTACCAGGATCGAACTCAGGACCTTGTGCTTGTGAGGCAGGCACTAGAACCACTGAGCTAAATCTCCAGCCCAGGGGCGAATTTTTAAAATCTCTATGTTTTGGTTTATTTTCAGTTTCAGTTAATTACAGCAAAAGTCTGTTTGGAGTATACATTGGTCTTCCCATTCTACTTCAGCTATCCTTAGTCGTATAACATGCTTTCTTCAGAAGAAAACATGTACGCCCAAATAACACGTGTGTTATGCCATGTAAATTAGCTGAAGATAGCAGCATGGGTGAAGGATAACATTCTGCTACTTACTCCTGGTCACATCTGTCTGCAACAAGTTCATGATCTTCCCTCGTGACAGTCAGGTTGTAAAATGTGGAAAAGACTGAGCAATCCAATAAAAATTTAATAGCAGGGGCAGTCTTATTCCTGGATCTCACACAAATAATAAATTGTGATTTCAG
>PVIC010045424.1:0-14630 GCA_004025085.1 Thryonomys swinderianus
CGGAGGTGGGAAGTGAAAGAGGAAAGGTACCGGGACAGGGGACAGCACCCCAACTCAGGATGCGGACCGAGAATACACTCACCAGCGCCATCAGGTACAGTAACATGCAGTGCAGAAATCTGAACTTGACAGGCTGATGCATGGTAGCGGGGATCTCTGCCGTGAGGAAATGCTTACAGACCGCCCAGATAAAGACTCCCAGGGAGCAGACGGGCAGCCCCAGGAGCAGCACCAGCCACAGGACGGCCATGATCTGAGTCCAAGGAGCTGCTCTGTGAAGAACAAGCCTGGGAAGATGATCTGCTTGGTTAGTTGAGCCCTGCCCCCACCCACTCTTTCCCAGTCATGCCTCACACGGTGGCCCAGTGGTGGCCCCTCCGATGTCAGCTGGGCACTGAGTGGGAAGAACCTGCTCCACAATGAACGCAGGGACCATAAAAGTCCCTTCTGCCCACCATGCAGAATTTGAGTGGTAGCCTGCCCACAGATTCTCAAGGCAACCCAGCTCCCCAGAATGCAAGCCAGCAATCTCAAACGGGTGACAAAGACTCCCACAGGTTGATCCTCTCATCGCAAAGTAGGGGACATAATGTACATCCTGCACCAGAGTGTGGTAAGCGCGAGCAAAGCGAGTCTCATTTGCAACTCCCTGGTTAGCTGCGTGCTGAACCTTGAATTCGTGCTCCAAAGCAGCCACAGCGGGGCCAGCAGAGTATCTGGATGGATGAAAAGATCAGTTATGACCCCAGTTCACCAGCACTCACATCTGCCTTGTCACCTTCCAACCCGTGGCCTCAGCCAGGTTCTCTGTTCCGGGTCTGTGGTTCTGAGAGGCCCTGAGCAGAGTGTTCGGAACGCGGAAGAGGTCTGGCACAGAGCCAGCACCACGCATGTGTTGTTAGGCCCGTTTCCCAAAGATAACACTGACCATCTCTTTCTCTCTTGGAGGAAGGCAATGGGCCCATAAAGGTCCCCAAACCAGCCCTTGGTGCCATTTTTGGAAAGAGAAGTGGAGGCTCGATGAACCTCAGGTCCATCTGGAATGGTGGGCTTCTTCCTCTTGGTTCTACAGCCCCAGGAATGTACAAACCAACTCTAGGGGTCTTTGGAGCTGTTGGCCAAACCTCAGTCTGGCTGGACACTCACAGGATGCTGGCGCCTTGAACGCTCTGAACAGGAGGAAAACCTCTAGCAGAAGGAGTTTTATATGGACCGTGTTTTCATAGTTAGGGAAGGCTTTAGAGGAAAAGGATGTGAACTATTTCATTCATTTTGCTTAATTATCATTAAAAAGCATGGTACGGTATATCACCATCACCATAGTTACCAACATAACCATTTGTAAATGCACAGTACAGTGGTAGCCACTAAACATAGCTTGTTAGGCGGCAGGCAGACAAAACTACAGCTCTGTACCTACCAAACAACTCTCCACACACACCCCAAGCCCCACTGAGCCCAGTTCTGCCTGGAGCCTGTTACTGTTTTGGCTGTAAGAGGAATGACTACACATTTGTCTTTCTTCGACTGGCTTCCTCCACTTAGCTCACTGTCCTCCAGCTTCATCCATTCTGGAGCATAGGACAAAATTTCCTTCTCTTAAAAGCCTGAATAATGTATGCCATTCAAGTTTGTCAGTTTTTCCCCCCAGTGCTGGGGATGGAATCCAGAGCCTGCTCCATGCTGGGCCAGGGTCACACCACTGAGCGACAGCTACAGAGCTGCTGGCTGCTGGCCCTTTCACCCACCCCTGGATATTTACACTGCATCTACCTCTGAGTTAAGCAGATGGATGCACCAATAAGCATAGGGGTGTAAATACCCTCTATTTCTAGGTGCACTTTTACTTAACTATGCAGTGGTACCTCAGGTCCCAAAGCTAATTTCCACAATTCTGGTCACAAACCGAATTGGCTAGGAACTGAAGCAAATTCAGTGGTTAGGTTCAGCGTTGACCTTATGGGGGAAATCTGATTCGGCTCTTGTCCAAAATGAACAAACTTATGAAACCAGACCCCAAATCAGGGCACATAACATCACCAACAGCATTGTGCGCCCTCGTCCTCCTCATGATAACCGCCCTCATTACACACCCTCCAAGGTGGCCACTATCCTTCTAAACCAAGCCTCTTTTTGCTGGTTTCTGGGTTGTACATAAATGGAGTCATGTAGATAACCTTCTTTCTCCTGGATTCTTTCATTCAACACTGTGTGAAAGCCCTCCACGGATATTGGTTCATAGTCTCTCTCTCCCTCTCTCTCTCTCTCTCTCTCTCTCCCCCTCAGTCTCTTTTGGAGACTTAACCCAGAATCACACTTTCAGTCTATTTTCTTTTTGGACAATGTCTCTCTAAGTCACTAGGTCTCAAAATTGTAATCCTCCTGCCTCAGCCTCCCAAAGTGCTGGGATTAAAGGCGCGTGCCTGTAATCACCACACTAGATTCATTCTGACCACCATCTCATTCTATGAAGATCCCAAAACTCATTGACATTTCTAGGTTGACTGGTAGTTGAGTTTTTGCTGGTTATCAATTTATTGCTTCTACTTCCAAACATAATTCTTGCCTGCTACGTTTTCTTTGCTTCTTGGCACCAAAGCTAATTTGAGGAATTAAAAGATACCTCAGGAGAAAACAGTTCTGCTTCCTGGTTGCACGTGCTCACACAGCAGTCCCCTGGAGCCCTGGAGTTTCACTAGCACCCAGCTTCTGCAATATGGGAGCAAACATTTAAGAAGAGGAATTATTCATTATAACACAGTGAAAAGGGTCGGTCACTGAAAAGTAACACAAGGTTTTAAAAATATATGAAATTAGAAATATAAGGGAAAATCACTATCCATTGGGCTGACCCAGAGCAGCCAAAGAAGATCCCACTTCCCATCGCTTAGGACTGAATCCAGATCATGCTAAAGAGGTGCCACGTGACTCTCTGCCTTGAGAAACATGGTATTTGGCTGCTCTGTCATGGGGTTTCCTGTCATCTAACACACACACGCATATGCATGTGAATTTTTCTGGGAATCTGCCCTCTAGGGTACCAGGAAAAGTGACTAATTCATGTGGAACAGTTTTGCTGTAAGAATTCAGAAATGACAACACCCAAGGGAGCTGAGTTGGACTAGCTGCCATGCACTCCGGGGTCTTGGAGATACCAAGGCCGTCAGTGCGTGGTGGCTCACGCCTGTCATCCCAGCACTTGGAAGGCAGAGGCAGGAGGGTTGCTCAGTTCGGGGCTTGCCTGGGCTACATAGTGAGCTCAGGGCCAGCCTGAACTACAAAGCGAGACCCTGTCTCAAAAGAAAAAAAAAAAAAAACCAAGGCCACACATACACTACAGGATCTGGGTCTAGAGTAAGGAACATGGAAAATAGTGCCCCAGAGCACTGATAAAAATAGTAGAGCAATCAGCAGTTAGTGCAGAATAACAGCTGGATGTGACTCCAACAGAAGCAGACAATTTAAGAGACATTGGGAAGGCAGAATGACAGAAAGAGCTATGCTGAAAACATTAGCAGTTTAGGGTACTCTAATTAGGAGTAATGGCAGAAGTTTCACACAGTGAACAAATTGGCTCTACTGAAATATTCATCTATTGAACCATAAACCCAGAGAAACCTGAGGTAGAATAAGCATCCAGAGTTGTTGTAGGAGCCAGGTAACCCACCTGGAATCCCTAGGCCCGAGAGACTGAATCAGGGGAATTAGGAGTTTTAGGGCAGCTCAGGCAACCTAGCAAGACCCTATCTCAAAAAGGGAAAACAGCATTGCCACAATATAATATCTGAAACCTTCAGTTTTCCACAACAACAAAATCATGGCCAATGCAAAGAAAAAAAAGTATGATCCACGAAAAGGAGAGAAACATATGCAACAAAAGTTGCCTTTCAGAGACCCCGAACATCAGACTTAATAGAAATTTCAAAATAACTACTATAAAAACTAAAGAAAATCTGAGTTGGGAATGTAACTCAGTGACACCACACCTGACTGGCACGTGCAAGGTCCTGAGTCTGATCCCTGGTACCACCAAAAAGAAAGAAAAAAAAAACTTTAAAAATCACACTTAAGTAAGTCAAGTGTGATGATTACATGTTATGCTTTACATCAAGATGTTCTCCCAAAGCCTCATGCACTCATAGGTGATTTATGACGTGGTTGGGTCATGGAAGTGACCCAAAATGATTAATGGATTAATCCACTGGGATCTGGTCAAAGCGGATCACTCAGGAAGTGACCTGGAAGACTTCACCTCCCCCCCCATTCCTCCCTTCACTCATTCTGTTCCCCTGCGCTGAGCTATGAGCACCTCTCCCCTGCCATGTCCCTCTAGCGTTCTGTCCTGCCATGGAACCACCTGACTACAAACGGAAAGCATTATAAACCATGAGTCAAAGTCAACCTTTCCTCCTTTAATTTGTGAGTGTCGTGTACTTCGTCCCAGAAACAAGAAAAGTAACTGAGATGTAATGTTTCTTCAAACAGAGAACACCAATAAAACTAGAAATGATTTTTTTTGCTAAAAGTCTAAAAACAGAGCAAACTCAAATGAAAGAATTGGGTGGTACCCAGCAGAAATGAAATATTCACTATGTGAAACCAAGAGTAAACTTCAACTGGTAGACAAAACACATAAATTTAAGCCAGACACAGTGGTGTATGTCTGTAATCCCAGCTAAGGGTATATGCGAGTAATTGTGTGCGGAAGTTACTGCTTAGGTTTATGTAGTGATTTGCATTGGCCTACTGGGTTGTCCCTCAGTAAGGGTCACTTCTGAGTCTTCCAAAGTTGGGTTACTGCCAGTTCATTAATTGGTCCCATCACCATGGAGCTGCTTACACTTTCCTCTTTTACTTTGTTTTATTCCTCTTCTTCCTATTCTTCCTCACATATGACCTCTCAAACTTCCCCTCACACACCTCCATCCAAACATAAAAAATAATACAATCAAAACCTGTTTATTATCATTTTTGTCCTTTTTGTTTTATTTTCTTTCATTTTATTTTCCCCTTTTTCTCATTTTTCTATTTCCCAGCCTACTTTTCATCACTACTGTTCCTTCGCCTTCCTCAGTTATTGAAAGACTTGAAAACTTTTTTTTTTTTTTGAGACAGGGTTTTGCTTTGTATGTCAGGCTGGCCCTGAGCTCACTATGTAACTCAGCAATCCTCTTGCCTCTGCCTCCTGAGAGCTGGGATTACAGGCTTGTGCCACCGCTCCCAGCATTGTGGTATGTGGTACTGATGGCTGGTAGGCATGAGTTGCCATGCCCGGTATTGTTGTATATGGTTACCAGGGATTGAACCAGGGACTTTGCGCTTGCTAGGCAGGTGCCAGAACCACTGAGCTAAATCTCTGGCCCAGACATCAAGTATTTTGTCTCAGCAATGAAAAAAAAGTGACTAATGCAGTATATTTAACCTGAAAATGGTGCACCAAGGAGACAAAAAAACCCTCCATAGATCTGTAATAGGCAATGAAATTGAGGCAGTAATAAAAACTCTACCAACAGGGCCAGAGGGTTAGCTCAGTGGTTCCGGCGCCTGCCACGCAAGCAGAAGCTCCTGAGTTCGATCCCCAGTAACCACATATAATGCTGGGCGTGGAGACTCACGCCCACCAACAATCAACACCGCATACCACAGTGCTGGATGTGGTGGCTCACGCCTGTAATCTCAGCACTTGGGAGGCAGAGACAGGAGGATTGCTGAGTTTGAAGCTTGCCTAGGCTACATAGTGAGCTCAGAGCCAGCCCAAACTACAAAGCAAGACCCTGTCTCAAAAAAAAAAAAAAAATTAAAAAGCAAGGGAGCACCAATAAAATCAATTTTTAAAAAATAGCAAGGAACCATGAAAAAAATCAATCCAACAGCTGCTACATGATGCAAAAAAGAATAACATAAGATTGATCAATCAATAAAACCAAGGAGATACCACAAATGACATTCAAAAGTTTAAAGCTGTTCACTGAAGTAATGACCAAAAACTTCCCAAACAGGGAAAAAGAATTTTACATTCAGATAAGTGAGACATATAAAACTCCAATTCACCATGATCAAAAAAATCTATACCTAGGCAAATAATAGTCAAAATTTCAGAAATCCAAAACAAGAATAGAATATACAAGCTGTTAGACAAAAGAAACAAATCACATATGAAGGGAAACCCATCAAAACCACAGCAGACTTTTCAACACAAACACTAAGTCAAGAGGAGTTAGGCCCAGAGACTTAGCTCAAGTGGTACCACATTTACCTTGCAAGCACAAGGGCCCAAGTTCAATCCCCAGTACCACAGAAAAATGGCGGGGGGGCAGAGATTTAACTCAGTGGTTCCAGTGCCTGCCTAGCAAGTGCAAGGTTCCTGGTTCAATCCCCGGTAACCACATACAACAATACTGCGCATGGTGACTCATCCCCACCAGCCATCAGTACCACATAACACCATGCTAGGCATGGTGGCTCAAACCTGTAATCCCAGCACTTGGGAGGCAAAGGCAGGAGGATGGCTGAGTTCAGGGCTAGCCTGGGCTACAAAGTGAGCTCAGGGCCAGCCTGAACTACAAAGCGTGACTCTGTCTCTAAAAAAAGGAAAAAGGAGGTGGAATGAAGAATTTCAAGCTCTGAAAGAACCTCCAGCCCAGATAGGTGTACCCTACAAAATTATGTTTCAAAATGAATGGAGAAATAAGATACTTCCATGATAAAGAACACCTGAAGAAATTCATGACCACTAAACCACCAATGAAAAAAGTTGTAAAAAAATATTCTAGAAAAAGTCAATGAAGACAACAATTCCATGAATCCCCAAAGAAAATCTGCCGGGGCTGGGGATTTAACTCAAATGGTACTGTGCCAACCTTGGACAAGGGCTGGAGTTCAATCCCCAGTACCACAAAAAAAAAAGAAAAGAAAGAAAAGACTTAATCTGTCAGATAAAACAAACAGTTAGACAGAAGGGAAAGAAAGGGAACAACAACAGAAAAATACTATGATATGGTAAGTCAGCACATATCAGTTACAACCATCAACGCAAATGGCCTCAATTCACCAATCAAAAGAAACAAATTGGGGGCTGGGGATTTAGCTCAAGTGGTACCATGCCTACTTTGGAAGCACAGGGCCTGAGTTCCATCCTCAGTACCACCAAAAAAAAAATAATCTTAGCATCAAAAACCTAGTTCAACTCCTCATGTGCTGCTTTCATGCACAAACCCACTATTCAAAAGAAACAAATTGGCAGAATGGATCAAGAAACAGATCCGACAATTTGGTGTACACAAGAAACACATTTAACTCTTTTTTTTTTTTTTTTTTTTTTTTGAGACAGGGTCTCGCTTTGTAGTTCAGGCTGGCCCTGAACTCACTATGGTGCCCAGGCAAGCTGCCACGAACTCAGCAATCCTCCTGTCTCTGCCTCCCGAGTGCTGGGATTACAGGCGTGAGCCACCAAGCCCGGCATTGTGGTATGCGGTGTTGATTGTTGGTGGGCATGAGTCTCCATGCCCAGCATTATATGTGGTTACCGGGGATCGAACTCAGGACCTTGCGCCTGCGAGGCAGGTGCCGGAACCACTGAGCTAACTCTCCAGCCTCACGTTTAACTCTTTAAAAAGTTTCATAGAGTAAAAGTTAAAGGACGGAAAATAATACTCCATGAGACAAGAACACATAAAAAAAAATCAGGGGTTACTATTCTATTTGCGAACAAAGTAGGTTTCAAGCCAAAACTAATCAGAAGACACAAAGAAGGTCACTATATTTGTTAAGGTAATGATCCAAGAGGAAATGACAACAATCAAATATTTATTACCAAATACAAACACACCCAACTACATAAAACAACAGTAATAAATATGAAAAATAAACACTAATACAATTATAATGAGAGACCTCACCCCAACTGTCACCTATAAACAGATCAACTAAAAAAAAAAAATCAACAGAGATATCAGAGCTGAACCAAACCTTTGAACAAATGGACTTGGTAGAAATCTAGTTTCCTACCCTACAACATATTCACAACAAATATGCATTCTAGCTCATAGAACCTGCTTAAAAAAGTGCAAAGCAACTGAAATTATCTCATGCATATTATCAGATCATAGATGCAATGAAATTGAAAATCAATGATAAAAGAAACCACAGAAATTGCATAAACACATAGAGATTAAATAATATCCTCTGGAATAACTAATGGGTCACAGATGAAATTAAAGAAGAAATCACTCTCCGTAATTAAGCTATAAGGTCAGGGCCACATACTGGAACTTATGGGACACAATGAAAGCAGACCTATGAGGGAAACTTATAGAACTGAATTGCCACATCAGAAAAACAAAGCAGGCCGGAGATTTAGCTCGGTGGTTCCGGCACCTGCCTCGCAAGTGCAAGGTCATGAGTTCATTCGGTAACCACATACAATGCTGGGCGTGGTGACTCACGCCTACCAGCAATCAATACCACATAGCACAGTGCCGGGCGTAGTGGCTCACGCCTGTCATCTCAGCACTTGGGAGACAGAGACAGGAGGATTGCTGAGTTTGAGGCTTGCCTGGGCTACATAATGAGCTCAGGGCCAGCCTGGACTACAAAGCGAGACCCTGTCTCAAAAAAAAAAAAAAAAAAAAAAAAGAAAAACAGAGCAAAGCCAAATTTATAATAGCTAAGTCTTCGGAACAACCAATATGACCATCAAAGGCTGAATGATAAAGAAAGTGTGGTATTTATAGACAGTGAAGTACTACTCGGCCCCTATACAGGATAAATTTGAGTCATTTGTAGAAAAACAGATGCACCTAGAGACCATAATGGTAAGTGAAATAAACCAAACATACAAGTTTAACTATCATATTATTTCTGTTGTGTAGAGAACTGAAAGGGTCAGTAAAGAGCGTAATAAAGGATAGATACTGGGAAGTAGGAAGAACAGAACATGTTCAGTGGGAAGGAGAACTAGAGAACAGGAAGGGGGAGGGGAAGGAAGGCAAAAAAACGAACAGAAGAAAAAGTAGAAACATTGGTTTTGTAAATTGGAGGGGAAGATGGGCTGAAAGAGGGGAGGGGGATGTAGAAAGAAAGGAATTAAAATATGTACAGACACAAATTTCCTTGATGAATATTATCAATATTATGACAAATATGTATTAATAAAAAACTAAAGTGCAAAAAGTTGCTTCTACCAGTATCCAATCCAGAACACACTAGTCTTTCTTAAGCCTTCCCCCAAAATCACCTGACCAAGGCTGATATCATGCAAGTTGACCTTACAGCCTTGTCCAGAGGTACCCACAGTTCCACACGCATGTATCCTCCACACCAGCAAGGAACAGACTCTGCCTATGCCTGGTGGTCTCCGGCAGGGACACTGGTACTTCACTGATTGTCCTCATCCTCTTGCCTACATTTTTTTTTCCTGAGACAGGGTCTTACTTTGTATGCCGCATGAGCAAGCATCCAACCTGAAGTTTTAAGGTAATGAAGGTGACAAATACAAGATGAAAGTCAAGCCTTCTCCTTTTGTTGCCCATTTGGCTGTATAGACTGACGAAAAGGCTCACTGTTTTTGTTTGTTCATTTGTTTTTGAGCTTGAACTCTCTTCCTATTCCTAGAAGAGACACAAATATTCTTCCTCTTATTAGCCTGTCCTTTACCCTCTTTTATTTTTACTCTATGACTTCCCCAACCACCACAGGTTGACGATTAATTTGTGAGCTGTCTCTCTGCTTCTCCTTTTTTTTTTAACCAAAAATAAACTTCACTTCAATTGGCACACTCAGTTGAGCATTGTTTCCATAATTTCAAGAAGAAAAGTGACCCAATTTGTACATACTGGATCTTCCAAACCCTCACTACCCATTAAATAAGTGACAAGAGATTTATAAAACCATTGGAGCATGGCTTTACTTAAACAGAAGGGTCAAGGCACAAGAAGGAACTCTCATAAAAAACTGGGGAGTTCTGGTCATGGTGGCTCACAGCTATAATCGCAGCACTCTGGAGGCAGAGGCAGGAGGATTGCTGAGGTAGTAAGCTCAGGACCAGCCTGAACTACAAAGTAAGACCCCGTCTCGAAAAAAATAAAAAAATAAAAACTGGGGAAAGGTGACAGGAGGGCAGTTTGGAAGCAGCAACAGGTCTGTGATTAGTCCAAACTTAAGTCTCTTACTTGGTCAAAATTGGTCTCAATTCAAACTATGCGGTAAGATAAGATATCCTCAAGCTATCTTATCTGATAATTCAAGTTCAATGCCCATGTTCAATTCAAATTCAAATCCACTGCAGTCAGGGTAGATACCTCCTGGACTGTGTGCAGGACATCTGGGACAGGCATAGCTGTCATTCTGCAGAATGGTAGGAGACACAGCTATTTGACTGATCACATCTCTATGAAAAATGGAGGGGCCAAAACCAGGGCCTCTTCAAGAGACTAGCTGTGTGAATCACAGCTCATTAGGAATTGGGGATAGAGGAGATACTAATAGTGAATCTGGATACTTCCCTGATTTTTGTCACCTTAAAGACCATTTCCTGACCACATTTTCACGGAAGTGGCAGCAACATCTGGAGCAGTGGAAGGAGCAGATAGGACACAGCAGCAGACAGTTGAACTCCACTTCCTGTCAGAGCAGCCTGGAGGGTAGGTGTGAAGTAACCTGAGGGGTATAAGAGGACAGTGAAGTATCCCCAGTCCCTTCTTAGGGAAACACAAGGGAGCACAGGAAAATTAGGGGAGGAGTGTGACGGCTTTCAGCAAACCTGCCCCCCAGGAGCCATCAGAGGAAGAAGGAGAGTGAGGGGCTTCTTTCTGTCTCACCGCCACTCCCCCACCCGCAATTTTATTTTTCTTAATTGTAAGGGAAGCTGAAGGGTGATGGTCCATCTTCTGAAGCTGTTTCAAAGCAGATCTGAGGGCACTGATCCTACCTACCAGATGAAAAGCAAAATTCTCATTTATTGTTCTAGTGACTTAGGGGGCCTGACTCCCTCTCTCCTGAGACACTGGTTAGAAATCTTTCCTCATCCTCAGTTTAAAGTGGAATTTCTCTATCCATCCTTCTTTACCAGGGTGGTACAATGTTAACTGAGTTTCCCTTTCTCCAAGGCCACCAGGACTTGACCTTGGGCAACAGTGAGTACTGTTCCTCCCATGGCTTCCGGTCTGGGATTTGCTTCGAACAATCCTGCTGGCTTTCTTCAGAAGAAGAAATTATTGCCAATATTTCCTAGACTTCAATCTTTCGCCACTGCCCTCTCCAGATGAACCATACTTCGTTGAACAGAACTGCAGAGATACACCCCCCATCCCCCCCATCGGGTACATCAGGCAATTGTCTGTCCAGACAATTGTCCCCTGTCCTTTCTAGCTTTTTTTTTTTTTTTTTTGAGACAGGGTCTCACTTTGTAGTTCAGGCTGGCCCTGAGCTCACCACGTAGACCAAGCAAACCTTGAACTCAGCAATCCTCCTGTCTCTGCCTTCCAAGTGCTGGGATTACAGGCGTGAGCCACCATGCCAGGCTCACTTCCACTTTTATCATTCCAACAAATGGAAACCAGAACAGGTATGTGGAGGCTCAGAAGCATGTTCAGTCTGGGCAACTCCCAGAAGTGCCTAAAACCAAGCCTTCCTCATCTACCAAGGCCATTTCTTTTCTGGCTACCAGATCTTTCCCCAAAAATATCACCACCTAGAAGACAGGACAAGAATGAGGACAGAGTATGTAACTCCCTCCTCTAGGATGGATCCCAAATTCAAAGTCAAAATGGCCTTTGGAAATAAGCCAGAGTTTACAAGTGAACTACTGTGGCCAGCAGACAGACAACTGTGCATGTAGCGCGATGCATACCATTCACTCCCAGGAGCTGTCTGCCCCAGGAGCACACCTTTAACTGGAAATGAGAAAAGAGTGTGGATTTCATCCTTATTCTTGCAAGAGGAGTTTTAACCTTGGATTATGTGAACCTCCATCCCATGATCACATAAATGTTACACAGGAAAAATACAAATTATGTTGTGAAATGGACTCTACTTTTTAGCTTTGCAAAACTTGTGCAAAGAATGAAAAAGATGTCAACATTCTACTCTGCAGGTGTTCGATGTGCCCGTCTTACCTTACAACCATGGCAGGACTTACCTTACAACCATAGCAGGACTCCAATGACCAGCGCTACCTTCTCTGTCATTATGAACCAAAATGAACTGAGACCACAATTTTGGAGCCTTTTAATCCTGACGACACTTGACTAGAAGGAGGATGATGTAGAAATTTTAACTCACCAGTCATAGAACCAGGAACCTCTCTTCCTCCTCCCAGAGAAGAAAGCTCAGCCTATCTCCCTGTCTCAGCCTGTCACCAGTGCTTTCTTGCCCAGGCACAGTCCGGTTTCCCTGTGGACAGCCCAACTGGTTTATCAAAGTCCTCTCCTTTTGTGGTAAGGACATAAGATAAGCCACACTCAGAGACTTGGGCCAAAGAAATCTGGCTGCCACTCACACCAATAATGGCCTGTGGAGTCAGAGAAAGTCTGCCTGTTTCCCCTCTCACCCCATTGGTGGATTTCCCAATCCCATATATTTGATGTCAAATGGCTGCCTTGGTGCCCCGCCAGTTAATTATCAAACAATGAGCCTTTCAAGTGAAACTGTTACCCTGTAAGCCTTGTATCATCAGCCAATTACCTTTCCTGACAAGATGAGGGAGGAGCGCTCCCTGTCATCACCCCCTCACCTGATGAGGGGCACCAATCCAATCAGAGAAGTAAAAGGTGGCACAGAAGAGCAGAGAAATCCACAAACAGTATCCCACCTACAAGAGCATTACACAAAACAAACTTTCTAGTAAAATAGAGGTTCTGAGTTGCTTCGAACTCCTACCAAGATAGCCCATTAAGTTATAAACTGTAGTAAAGACGTACAAAAACTATTAAGAGGTTCCAGGCATACAAAAATGTCACCAACTGAAGAACTGGCCATTCCCCTGGGGTGTGAGGGCCACTCCCCTTGCCCTCAGCAAGCACTCACACCCAGTTTGTGTGTGGCTGTAAGAACTGCTTTGCCTAACTAAAGACAGGGGAGTGTAGTTTAGCTGAATATATGGAAACACCGCCCAAACAGCCATGGAGCTGCCACAGTGTAAGGTAAGACGGCACATCAAGTGTCTACAGGGTTGAATGTTGACATCTTTTTCATTCTTTGCACAGTTTTGCAAAGCTAGAAAGTGGAGTAATTCCTTTTTTTCCCCAGGTAATATTTACATGGTCATGAGGTATAGGTTCATAGAGCTCAGGGTTAAAACTCTTCTCACTAGAGTAAAGATGAAATCTTTTTTCATCTATCAGGACTTGAAATAAAGTCATGTTCCCAAATAATAGCAAAGAATATGAAACTCATACACATTTTAAAACTACATTGCTTTAATTTTAGCCTGAGTATATTAATATCAACTAAAGATCAAGAAAGCATGACCATGATGCATGCAACCAAATGCTATGGCATGGACTTGGCTGTTGTCTTTAATGATTTCCACGGACACCAGGACTCAGTGTGTAGAGCAAACTATCTTTCCAATGCCACCCTTTCAGATGATACACACACATTCCTTTTTTGAGGGTCATATGAGTTACCCTGAAGTAGCAGTTGAACTAAAGCAGCTAAATGCTGTGTGTTTTTTTCTAACCATTTATCTTTTGCCTCTTCTGCCTGGTCCTGGTAGTTATAAATTTTGAAGACTTTCTACTAAGGTCGACAATGTTCAGTCTGGGCAACTCCCAGAAATGCCCCAAACCACACCTTCCTCATCTACCAAGGAGTTTGGGGTCCTGCCTCAAGCTTTTGTAATTCTTGCTGCTCTCTGCGGCAGACTGTGTGACCATAAGGGCTCTCCCTTCTACCAACTATCCTTGGTATTAGTATGTTTTCAGAAGGTCTCCAGTGAGCAGTTCTAAAGTGGAGTAAGTCCCTGACTCAGGAACATTCACCTTGGGAACTTTCACAGGTGTACTGTATAAGATTCAAGGTTAAGCCAGGGATTTACCTCAGTGGTTCCAGCACCTGCCTTGCAACTTATACAGAAACCAAACTGTGTTATAGAAGATCAGCCTCTATTTCTTTCCACCATTCTCCTTAAATTTGCCCCAGTGAGTTAAAAAGCGTGGTGGTAATCTAATGGCCAACTGCAGATGTTCTCAAACTTCGGCCAATTCCTGATTAATTTCCGCCAAGTTTTAATTTCAAGTGCTGCAAGGAATATCCCCACAGGAAGGGTAGGTCAACTCCCCAGAAGGCAAAATCTCACATTAATAATTTAGAGTGTACAATTATGAAACCGATCAATTCCAACTGAGCTCCTAAAGGGAGAGCCTTTTGAAATACTACGAAGCCTTAATCAAGAAATAGAAATTGTGGACCGGAGATTTAGCTCAGTGGTTCTGGCGCCTGCCTTGCAAACGCAAGGTCCTGAGTGCAATCCCCAGTAACCACATACAATGCTAGGCGTGGAGATGCACACCCACCAGCAATCAATACCACATAGCACAGTGCCGGGCATGGTGGCTCACACCTGTAATCCCAGCACTCGGGAGGCAGAGACAGGAGGATTGCTGAGATCCAGGCTTGCCTGGGCTACATAG
>PVIC010045425.1:0-14631 GCA_004025085.1 Thryonomys swinderianus
AGACAGCTAGGGCAGTATGCTCACTGTGCTCTTGGTAACTGGGAGCTGAAGAGAGTTCCACGACAAGAGAGTATGGAGGATCCTCAACTTCTAACAGCTGGAAGTTGAGAGCTTATTTCCTATATGGTCAGCCTTCCCTTGCTGAGACATAATACATGACACCTGCAATTTATAGAAGGCCAAATTTAATTGGCTTGTTGGATCAGAGGATATAGCCCCCAGTCAACTGACTCCAAGACAGGAACATTATAATGAAAAATTGCGGCAGAGCAAAGATGTTCAAGGCAGTAAGGAAGCAGAGCATGGGAACAGTGCTAGAGAAGGAGCAAGGAAGCAGATAAAGATCCTAAGACCAGGGATCCATGACCAACCCACACATGAGATGTGTGGCCCACTCAGCCAACGTCATAAACAATTGAGTTGAGTGTTCACCCTGATGGTCATACTCTGTTTGGAACAAGTTGTCTCTTAAAAGAGATTTAGGGAGCTCATTCTCATCAGAGGTACAAATATGAACTGGATGTTAATTACTGAAGCCATGAAAGGGTTCTGTTCATAAGCAATTATTTTAAAGACACCATCGTTTATCTAAACCCATGTAATAAATTAGTCCTAAATTTATGTTAAAATCACAAACATTTTATTTACTAATGATTTCATCTAGCAATTTGACCTAGGCCCATGGTCCTAGTTTTATCCAAGATTGCTCATATGGCTGCAGTGGGCTGATTGCTTACATAAAGCTCAGGATTCTTATTATTATAGTGTTATGAAATATTTAGGATCTTATTATAAGGTTAGTTGACCTCATCATAGACTGATTTCAGAGGAGAAAGGACCCTAAACACTGTGACAGAAAAACTGAAAAACAAAATTGCTTCTATGTCCTGTGGCTAAATTTAAAGACATTGAGCTGCAATCTACCCATGTACCTGTGGAGAGGGAGGAATTTGTTTTGCTTTTTAAAATTGATTTTATTGGTACATTTTATATACATATTATGATCGCAATTTGCATTGAGAATTTACATTGAGAATTTTACATTCCCCTCCCCCTCCCCCACAATCTCTCTGCTCCCTATATACATAAGGTTTGCTTCCTTTTTAAAAAAAAGACAAAAAAAGTTCAACTGAAAACAAAATTACAAGTTTTGTGACCTTTAGGTTCAAAACATACTTCTGGGTATACAATGGGCTATATCATTGAGTGAGCAGGATGAGTAAGGCTCTGTGTCTACCTGCTAAAAGGCCTCAGGAGCAAGGACAAGGGTCTAAAGAGGGTGCTGAAGGCACTTGGCCTGCGACCACACAGCAAGGAACTAGATCTCACTGTGCAAGGCTTTCGTGCATACTTGAGTGTGTTCCTACAAAACTGAACTTCCCAACAGTCATTTGATAAAACTCCACTGTTAAGAATGTTGTATAAGAAAATAAAATAATGAGAAAACTAGCCCTTTGCCAGCCCATTGTAAATTATCAGCCCTGGCCTCTGTCCTCTGCTCTGGAAGAACTGCTTCTGTATGTTATCATGCTTCAGAGTCAGTGTGACAGTTCAGTCATGCAGATAGAACCATAATTCATCAAGCTTCTCTTCTCCTTAATGAGCTTTCTTCTTTTTCTCAGAATTTTAAAGCTGAGGGTCAGAAAAATTGACACATGGGTCACACATTACTATTTAAGTATTCTGTTATTTGTCTTTAAAATGTACTAATAGCACAATATAATCATATTGTCTCTGAAATTTCATATCTAGGGACAATGATAAGTGTAAGAAAGTACCAAGAATGATTTAAATTGTTGTGAATTCCACCTGAGGCAAATTATGTAGCTTTGCTTGCAGACTAGAGAATTCATCAGAAGTACTCATGCATAATATAGTTTTCTTAAAATGATATAAAAACAGATACTTTGTTCTAAGAGAATATGGACCTGCCAATGAATCATGAAGCCTCACAATTACCAAGCACTTACTGTGTCTGGCACAGCTAAATCCCTGTCATCATGATGGAAAAATGAACAAAATAAATAAATGACACTGTTTAAGAATATAAATGACATGGAAAAAAAGTACAACGTGGGGAAATGAGATCATGATTTTAAGTTGGTGTTTGGAAGCTTGCAGTAGTGAAGAGGAAGTGATAGGTGAGGGCAGGGGACAACTTGTCAAAGGGGAGGCTCCCAATGCACAAGCCCTGCAGCCACCGACTGCCAGAGTCTTTCACAGCTGCTCCAGCAGCCAGGGAACTCTATTTCCCACTTCCTATCCCACCCATCTATGCTTGTCTCTGATTCTTTTGTTTAGACCCTGATTTTTCCAAGTGCTCCTACAATTTTTTAAGTACTCAGTAGTAATCTTCATTTTGCTTCACTGGTGGAATTAATTTTTACAATACTTCCATACCTCAAAATTCAAGTGACTTAAATGCTAGGTGTGAGATTCAACTCTAGCTACCCCAGAGTTGGCCTGAGTTGTTTAGGTAACATATGTCCAGGGCACTGAGCTTGGAGAGTCTTGGACTGAGAAGTATGGGACAGTTCCCTTCAGCTCATCTGCCTTGGTTAATGACAACAGGTGGTTAATGATTGGCACCTTCTCTCAGTGGTCCCTGAAAGTGGAAGCAGGAACTCAGCTGCTCTGTGACAAGAACCGAGCTAGACAAAAATTAAAGCTAATATTTTAATCACTTACTGTGATGGTATAAGTGAGTCATCTGGAGACAGTGCTAACTCCCCTGGTGCACTGATTCACATAGAGTAACTCCAGAGTGCAGACCTGCGGACCACCTCATGGCTGAGGGAGCCCAAAGAAAACCCTGAGGAGTCACAGCCCCTGAGTGTGTGAGTAGGTAGGTATAAGGGTAAGTGAGAGGGTTAGCAATGGAGAAATATTAGTTAAAGGGGAAAAGTTGCTCCAAGGTCTGCCTTTTCTCCCTCCTTGCCAAGAAGACCTCAGCAGAGATGCCTAAAAGTGCCTCAGGTAAAGAGAATTATAAAGAAGGCACTGAGAACAAGAACTCAGGTGTGTTTTAGAATGTATGTCTTAGACATTGGCCAGCCTGCAAGTGAGTCCCTGACCTTGCTGTCCCTGGGGGCTGGGTGTGCTGGTTTTAGTGAGGGCAGTTTCCCCAAGGCTTGCCTCCTGCAGCCTTTTTGATTGCCTGTGACCAGGTCTGCAAAAATAACACCCAGGTGTGTAATCCAGAGCCCCATTCCTCAGTTGCTCTGCTACTGAGATAGCTGCACAGTAAAAACTATACCTTCCTGAGCAGCAAAGTATAAGAAGCCTCCACTAAGGAAGACTCTGACTCCCAACTTAACATAAAAACAGCCATTTTGTTAAAAACCTCTACTTGTGTCCTGTAACCTCCCTCTGAAGCTGGAACTTATCTCCTTGGGAACTGTCTACCCAACCGATGTATGCAGCTACAGACTGTATATTTTTAAAACCTACTATTCTATAGTAACCAGTGATCTAATCATTGCTATTGGCTTCTGTAAGGACTCACTTCTGCACTTTAACAATAGAATGATCTAATCACTTCTGCATAGAAACCTCTTGGTAACCGGAGGTAGGTAGTGAATTTTGCCTTTAAATTCTGTGTGTTAGTCTAAGTGGATGCCTTCCTCCTATGGCGGGATGGCCCTCAGCTGAGTAATAAAGCTCTTGGTTGGAATTTAAGATCATGTCATGTCCTGAGAGATTGTCTCAGTGGGACTTGGTCCCAACACCAGGTTTCTGGCCGTTTTGTGCACATGGTAGCACCTAATTCAAGAAGAAAACTATGTGCAGTCCAGTCCTACCAAGACTATATATAACTCCAGGGGAGCCTCTGAGTCTTTTTGTTTTGTGGCATCCTTTGATTGGAATGCTTTTTTAAAATTCTATACTGAAACTGAGTTCTTTTCCTGAAATAAACTGAGAGTGAATACACCTTGGGATTGCATCCTGTGAGTCTCCTTTAGGAATAGAACTGGTCTAGATGGCAAAATCAGTGAAGAAAAGTAGGTGCTTCCCATGCCCCTGCCCACATTCCTTACCTGGAGAAAACCAGAGGAGGACTAGGTGTAATTTTATGCATATTTCAGGAAGTTATGTATAAATATCTTCCCCACGTTGCAAAAATAGAAAATAAATTTTGTGCAATATGCTCTAGTTTTCTTTTTGCTGTTTTCAGAAAGTCGTATTTTAAGAGTTTTAGTTTTTTAAAAAATTGAATTATTTATTGGTACAATTTATATACAACTCACAATCACATAAAACATTGGAGAATTTGTACCAGTATATGACACAAGTTAATTCTCATTTTTACCCATATCCCTACGCACCCACACCTCTCCACCCCCTTTATACATACTCTTTTATTTTCTTTCAGTATCGTATTTATTCCTTCCCCTCATTGCATTCCCACACCAAATTTCCGATGGAAATTTCCCACTCTATAAAAGCTGTCATACATTCTAGAGCTCATATGCATCTACAGTTGTTCATGTCAAAGAGAAGATCCGGAATTTGCCTATCTGTGATCTACTGATTTCACTTATTAGTATATCCTCCAGGTATCTCCATTTGCACATAAATAGATCGATCTTGTTATTCTTTATGGCAGAGTAATACTCCATTTTATGAAAAAAAAAAAAAACACATCTTCTTTATCCACTCTCCAGTTGATGGACATTTGGGTTGTTTCCAAGATTGAGCTATCATGAACTGAGCTGCTAAGAACAAGGGTGTACATCTATATTTCCAATGTAATTTTTAAAATTCTTTTGGGTATAATCCTAGCAGGGGGATAGCAGGGTCAAATGGGACCCCTAGTCCTAGTTTTCTGAGAAATCTCCACACAGATCTCCACAATGGTTACAAAGTCAGCAATCCCACCAACAGTGGAGAAGGGTTCCTTTCTTCCCACAGCCTCACCAGCATTTATTGTTGGTTGATTTTGTGATCGCAGCCATTCTTTGTGGAGTGAGATGAAGTCTCAGGGTTGTTTTCATTTGCATCTCTCGAATGACCAGTGATGTGGAACATTTCTTCATATGCTTCTGGCTGCTTTGACTTCTGCCTCTGAGAAGTGTCTGTTCATTTCAGATGCCCATTTTTGAATTGGGTCTTTAAACTTGGGAAGGCTGATCTGTTTGAGTTCTTTATATATTGTAGATAATAGCCCTTTGTCTGATACACAGCTAGTAAATATTTTTTCCCATGTTGTTAGTTGTCTTTTAGCAGTACCAGCAACTTCTTTTGCTGTGCAGAAGCTTTTCAGTTTTTATTCATAAAATCTCTGCCTAAGCCAATGTCTCCAAGAGTTTTACCTAGCCTGTTTTCCAGCAGGCTTGTTTCTGTTTTAATGTTTAAGTCTCATATCCACTGTGAGTTTAGTTTTGAGCATGGTGAAAGAGATAGGTCTAGCTTTTGGCAGATTAAAGCCCAGTTTTTCCAGCAATATTTGTTAAAGAGGCTTTCTTCCATTGGGGATGTTTGCCTCCTTTGTCGAAGATAAGGTGGCTTAGTGTATCCAGAATAGTTTCTGGATCTTCTAATCTATTCCACTGGTCCTCATTACTCCACCTTAAAATACAGAGTATATCAAGA
Organism: Thryonomys swinderianus; assembly: GCA_004025085.1. NCBI lineage: Eukaryota > Metazoa > Chordata > Mammalia > Rodentia > Thryonomyidae > Thryonomys > Thryonomys swinderianus. The sequence continues at coordinate 5,593 of PVIC010045425.1, forward strand.
TATATCTACCAATCCTTCTATCACTCACCATTGACAAAGACTCCGTTGGCAGCTTTTCCTACTTTTCTGACATTTTTTTTCTTTTCCCTTCTTTCTTTCACATTAAAAATGTGAAAAACATAATGTATAATAGGTATTATAAACTAGGAAAAATGTTTAAGGGAAACTAGGGTACAGAGGTGAAGGCAAGAAGAAACCAAGGACAGTTTCTTAAACTATATTTAATCTCTATAAATTAAAGTAAGCTCACAAATCCTACTTAAACAGATACAACTATCATAAGTGCAGTGAAAAGAAAATAATGCCTCCTCTACATCTCAACAGTCCCAATTTTGCTAAAACATCCAAATCTCTCCTCTGAGACTGAAAGCAAATTCTTGCTATGAATCCTCAAAAAATCAAAATAAACTCTTGTCCCAAAGTATAACAAACAGGATAAATTCTCCCATGTTGTATGGGGGTGAAGGATAGAAAATTAATTGGGCCAAAACAGGAGTGAAAACCAGCAGAGTGAAGAATATTTCCTATAGCTCTGCATCAGGCATGCAGGGTGCATTGTGGTTACAAGTGGGTCTCAGAGGGTTTGAACAAGTTTTCTCTTATGGCCTCATTGATTGTTACTGATAGGATCTTTCTCTCTTCAGCCAATTTTTCATAGCCTGCATATTTCTCCACTGAATCTTCAGCATCATTCCCAGAGTTTTTTTTTTTTTTTTTAATATTGCCCTCTCTGGACCTCCTATCCTGACCTCCCAAGAATTTGAGCAGCACAGAGTCAATTTGAACTCAAATGTCAAAGCAGGCTTATGCTATACCTGAAGCTGGGCCTCTCTGTGTATGCAGAGTAGAGAAGATGACTCTTTCAGGGTAAGAGGCTTTTCATAGCATTTTGGGGAAGGCTTTTGAGGGGTTGGGTCAGAGAAACAATAGACTGATGTGTCTGTTGTGTTCTCAGTAACCTGCTGAAAACGTCCTCTGTGACTTAATAAAATGAGACCAATATTTTTCCAAGATGGCAGGTAGGCTTTTTGAACTGGTGGGGTCCCTGTCTGGCCCTATCAAAAGCATGAGTTAAATGAAGCCACATTCAACGGCTTTAAAAAATTCTATCAAATCAAATTATGGGAGACAATGTCCTGTTCATCTGTACAAACAACTTGATTATCAACCATAGTAACAAGAATCCCTTCAGAAGTCTTTTCTTCAATGTGTCCGCCAGCCCTAAACTATTATGTCCCAAATCCTGACCAACTCCTAACCTTGAAAGAACTGTCTTAAACCTACAGAGCTCAGACTATAAACATCTGTAAGTCGGGCACTTTTGGCTGTTCCTGCAGAGATTCTAAGACATTGTGCTAATGGTGCTTCATTTCTGAAAAAGAAAGAAAGAAAGAAAGAAAGAAAGAAAGAAAGAAAGAAAGAAAGAAAGAAAGAAAGAAAGAAAGAAAGAAAGAAAGAAAGAAAGAAAGAAAGAAGCAAACAAACAAACAAACAAAAACCCTTCAGCTTTTCTTTATGAGCAGGCTTCCTGTCATCTTTTTGCCCCTCTCCTACCCATCCTCCCTCCCTCCCACCCCATATACACCAGCATTGTTTCTTTTCTTTTTCACATTAATTTTTTTCTTTCTTCACTATTTACCCCTAAGCCCCATTACCTTTTGAATATTTACTATTTCACAATATCAGTGATGCATTCTAGAACACATTTATAACTTCATTTTCTCATATCAGAGAAAATATACAATATTTGCACATCTGTGAACTATTTATTTTATTTATGAGTATGTCCTAAAGATACATCCATTTGAGTATAAATGATTCAATCTCATCATTCTTTGTGGCAGAGTAATATTCCATTTTATTTAAAAAACACACTTTTTCTAGTCCATCGCCTTAACCACTCGGCCACGACTACACAGGCAAAAAAAAACCACACTTTTTTAATTGAATTCCTTATTGGTGCAATTTATATATATATCTCAAAATCACGTATAACACTGGGGAATTTGTACCAGTATATGACACAAGTTAATTCTCATTTTTACCCATATCCCTACCCACCCACACCTCCTCAACCCCTTTATACATGCGCTTTTATTTTCTTTCTGTATCATATTTATTCCTTCCCCTCATTACATTCCCACAAAAAATTTCCTATGGAAATTTCCCACTCTATAAAAGCTGTCATACATTCTAGAGCTCATTTGGGTCCAAAGGTGTTCATGTCAAAGAGAAGATCCGGAATTTGCCTATCTGTGATCTATTGATTTCACTTATTAGTATATCTTCCAGGAGTCTCCATTTGCACCTAAATGCATTGATCTTGTCATTCTTTAAGGCAGAGTAATACTCCATTTTATAAAAAAAAAAACATCTTCTTTATCCAGTCTCCAGTTGATGGGCATTTGAGTTGTTTCCAAGACTGAGCTATCACGAACTGAGCTGCTATGAACAAGGGTACACATCTGTCTTTCCAACATGACTTTTTAAATTCTTTTGGGTATATTCCAAGCAGAGGGATAGCAGGGTTAAATGGGACCCCTAGTCCTAGTTTTCTGAGATATCTCCACATGGATCTCCACAATGGTGGCACAAGTCTTCAATCCCACAAACAGTGGAGAAGGGTTCCTTTCTCCTGACAGCCACACCAGCATTTATCATTGGTTGATTTTGTGATAGCGAACATTCTGTGTGGAGTGAGACGGAATCTCAGTGTTGTTTTCATTTGCATCTCTCGAATGACCAGTGATGTGGAACATTTCTTCATATGCTTTTTGGCTGCTTTGACTTCTGCCTCTGAGAAGTGTCTGTTCATTTCAGATGCCCATTTTTGAATTGGGTCTTTAAACTTGGGGAGGCTGATCTGTTTGAGTTCTTTATATATTGTAGATAATAGGCCTTTGTGTGATACACAGCTAGTAAAGATTTTTTCCCATGTTATTAGTTGTCTTTTAGCAGTGCCAGCGACTTCTTTGGCTGTGCAGAAGCTTTTCAGTAGAATGAGATCCTATTTGTTGATTCTTTCTGCTAGTTCTTGTGCTACAGAAGTTTTATTCATAATGTCTCTGCCTAAGCCAATGTCTCCAAGAGTTTTACCAAGCCGGTTTTCCAGCAGGCTTATTGTTTCTGTTTTAATGTTTAAGTCTTTTATACATTGTGAGTTAAGTTTTGTGCATGGTGAAGGAGATAGGTCTAGCTTTACCTTTTGGCAGGCTAAAGACCTGTTTTCCCAGCAACATTTGTTAAAGGGGCTGTCTTTCTTCCATTGGGGAAGATTGCCTTCTTTGTCAAATATAAGGTGGCTTAGTGTATCTGGAGTTGTTTCTGGGCCTTCTAATCTATTCCACTGGTCCTTGGGTCTGTTACTTTGCCTGTACCATGCAGTTTTTATCACAGTGGCTTTATAGTAGAGTTTTAAATTGGGGATAGTAATACCCCCTGCCATGTCGTGGTTGCTTAGAATTTCTTTTGCTATTCTAGGTTTCTTGTGGTTCCAGATGAATTTTTGTATTATTTTCTCTAGCTCTGTGAAGTATAGCGTTGGAATTTCAATTGGAATTGCACTGAATCTCTACAGTAGTTGTGGGAGTATAGTCATTTTGACGATGTTGGTTCTCCCGACCCAGGAACAAGGGATATCTTTCCACTTTCTGGTTTCCTTTTCTATCTCAGTTTTACACATTCCTATAGTTTTCAGAGTAAAGGTCTTTCACCTCCTTTGTTAGGTTGACTCCTAGATATTTCATTTTTCTGGGTACTACTGTGAAAGGGATTGAATCACCAGTTTCTTTTTCAGTGAGTCTGTTGTTTGTGTAGACCAAGGTTCTTGATTTTTGAGCATTGACCCTGTATCCAGCAACACTACCAAATTTGGGAATTAAGTCTAGCAGTCTTTTGCTTGAGTTTTTTGGATTCTCTAGATAGAGTATCATATCATCAGCAAATAATGACAGTTTACCTTCTTTCTTTCCTATCTTTATTCCTTTTATATCTTTGTCCTGCCTGATTGCTATGGCTAACGTTTCCAGTACTATATTGAACAAGAGTGGTGACAGTGGGCATCCTTGTCTCATTCCTGACTTTAGTGTAAAAGGTTTCAGTTTTTGCCCATTGAGTATGATGCTGGCTGTTGGTTTCTCATAAATACCTTGTATTAAATTGAGATAAATTCCATCGATTCCAATTCTCTGTAGGGTTTTGATCATAAATGGGTGTTGGATTTTGTCAAATGCTTTCTCTGTTACAGTGAGATAATCATATGGTTTTTGTCCTTGAGTCTGTTAATATAGTGTATTACATTGATTGATTTACATATGTTGAACCAGCCTTGCATCCCTAGGATAAATCCGACTTGATCAGGGTTTATGATTTTCGTGATGACTCTGTATTCTGTTTGCCCATATCTTATTGAGGATTTTTGCATCAATGTTCATTCAAGAGATTGGCCTGTAGTTTTCTTTTTTGGTGGGATCTTTCCCTGGAATCAAGGTGATGGTTGCTTCAGGGAATGATTTGGGGAGAACTGCTTCCCTTTCAATTTCATTAAAGAGATTGAGAAATACTGGTATTAACTCTTCTTTAAAAGTTTTGTATAATTCAGCAGTGAAGCCGTCAGGAGCAGGCCTTTTCTTTGTTGGTAGGTTTTTTATTACATTTTCAATATCCCAGATTGATATTGGGTTGTTTAACATTTTTATATCTTCTTCATTCAGCTTTGGAAGTTCATATGTTTCTAGAAATCTATCCATTTCTTCTAGATTTTCCATCTTCTTGGAGTGTAGATTTTCAAAGTATGTGTTTTTGATCCTTTGGACTTCCTCTGTGTCTGTGCTGTTTCCCCAATTTTCATTCCTTATAGCATGGATTTGAGCCTTTTCCTTCCTTTGTTTGATAAGGTTGGCCAAGGGTCTGTCGATCTTATTTATCCTTTCAAAGAACCAGCTCTTTGATTCATTGATTCTTTGTATTGTTCTCTTTGTCTATATTCCATTAATTTCTGCTCTAATCCTTATAATTTTCTATCTAATATGTGCTTTGGGCTTGTTTTGCTCCTCTTTTTCTAATTTTCTGAGGTTCATCATTAGATTGTTTATTTCAGTTCACTCTATTTTCTGAGTGTAGGCATTCACTACTATGAATTTCCCTTGCCGAACTGCTTCCATAGTGTTCCATAAATTCCTGTATGTTGTGCTAGGATTTTCATTTAGTTATAGAAACTGTTTAATTTTTTCTTTAATTTATTTTGTGGCCTACTGGTTGGTTAACAGAGTGTTGTTCAATTTCCATGTGTTTGTGAGGATCTTGGAATTTTTTTCTGCTATTCATCTCCAGTTTCAAGGCACTATGGTCTGATAGTATGCAGGGGATAACTTCAATTCCTTTGCATCTACTTAAGCTTGTTCTATGGACTAGAATGTGATCTATTTTGGAGAATGAGCCATGAGCAGCTGAGAAGAAGGTATATTCTCTCTTTGAAAGGTGAAAAATTCTATAGGCATCTAATAAGTCCATTTTCTCAGAAGTTTGATTTAGTTCAAATATTTCCTTATTGATTCTTTGTCCAGTGGATATGTCAATTTGTGTCAATGGAATATTAAAATCCCCTACTACTATTGTATTCATGGATAACTGGCTGTTCATGTCCAGTAATGATTGTTTTATATATTTGGGTGCATTAGAATTCGGTGCATAAATATTTATGATTGGTATTTCTTTCTCTTGGATAGTTCCCTGTATGAGAATATAGTGACCTTCTTTATCACTTTTAATCAGTTTGGGTTTGAAATCTATTTTGTCTGCAAACAAGATAGCCACTTCTGCTTTTGTGTAGTTTCCTGTGGCATGGAAGATTGTTTTCTAACCTTTCATTTTCAGTCTATGGGTTTCCTTTTGAATTGGGTGTGTTTCATGTATGCAGCAGATGGTAGGATCTTGCTTCTTGATCCAAGCTGCTAGTCTGTGTCTTTTAATTGGCCCATGGGGTCCATTACCTTTAATGGTTATGAGTGATATGGACATATTCAGATCTGTCATGTTTCCCTGTTCTTGGTTCTTTTCTTCTTTGCTCTTCCCCTTTTCTATTTAGTTTCTTGTTTGCCCCAATGAATTCACTCTCCTGGCTCTCATGTTTATGGGATTTTCTGTGTTTTTTTCCAAGATGTTCTTTAGGATCTTTTGGAGTGCAGCATTCATATTTCTGAAGTTTTTCATGTGTTTTTTATCGTGGCAGTATCTTATTTCCCCGTCTATTCTGAAAGATAGTTTTGCAGGATACAACAGTCTAGGTTGGAGGTTGTTTTCCTGCAATGCTTGAAATACTTCCCTCCATGCTCTCCTTGCCTTGAGTGTTTGTGTTGAAAAGTCTGCTGTGATCCTAATGGGCTTCCCTTTGTAGGTGATTTTCTTCCTTTTTCTCACTGCTTTCAGTATTTCATTTTTTTGTTGTACATCTGGAACCTTGATATTATATGTCTAGGTGTAGATATTTTTATGTCATGGCGTTTTGGAGTCTGATAGGCCTCATTTATCTGTATGTTTATTTCTTTTCCTGTGAAGTTTTCTGTTGTTTTCTCTGACAATAGCTTTTTAAATTTCTTTTACACTGTCTCCTGCTTCCTCAGTGACTCCAATCTGCCTTATATTATTTTTCTTTGAGTCGTCTAGAAGCTGTTGAATTGATTTCTCATAGTCCCTTGCTCTTTTCCGTAGATTATACCTTTCCAGCTCATTGGCTGCTATGCTGTCCTCTAGCTTTGAGATTCGGTTCTCTGCTTTATTCATCCCACTTCGCAAGCTTTCATTCTCCTTCATCATTCCCTGAAGCTCTGCTTGAAGATGTTTAAAAGGTTCCATTTCTTCTGCTATCTTGGATTCTATCATCTCACTGATCTCTTTAATGATGTCTTTCACTGTGGACAGTATCACTGTTTTGATCTCAGAGATGAGTTCTGATTTCCATTTTACTAGATCAGCTTTAGTTACCATCTTCAAGAGTCCTGGTGTTTGAGTTTCAGTTTGTCCTATTTCCCTTTTCTCTGAATTTCCCTGTGGTGGTGATCTTTGTGTCTGTTTTTTTGTATATTTTCTCCTTTCTACTGTTTCATTGTTATTAATGCTCTTCTTTGCCTGATGACTGCAATGTTTGTTGCAGGTCTGTTTCTATTATCTGTGGTGCTTTGGATGTGGCACTTTCCTGGGGTGTCCTCCTTGAATCTGTAATGACCCTTGAGAGTTCTCAGTTCTAAAACATCATGGGAGGTATTTGAGCAGAACAATTACATCATGTTTGTTACCATAATACAATAAATGCCAATGTCAGTATTAAACACAGTAAATAAGATAAAAAGTTTTGTTAAATTCTATTTTGGAGACTTTGAACTTATCAGTTACCTGTATGTCTATATGCCAGAATTTAGAATTAATCAGCACTGTGTATACAACAAAGAGATCATAAGTGTACCCCCTGAACCCTTTGGGGATAAAAGGTCCCTGGGGAATCAGGGAGGTAGTGAGACAGGAGGAGAATCAAATTGGGTTAGCAGATTTATGAAGATCACCTATACCCTAGAACCTCATATATGCCAGCAGGTAACAGAGGATAAAAGGGCATATGTACAACAGTATCAACTGCATGCTGTAAGACCATTGGAGGCTTTGCACACTTTCTTATAGTAGTACAGAAGAAGAAATAGGGCAGCCTAAGAATCTTTTACTTCTGGGTATTGCTTCTGACAGAAAGATCGGAGAGGATATGGAGACAAGAGGTGAACAGAGGGATCTAGGAGTAGATGGCAAAATAGAAGCTAGATCACCCCCCCTTTTATTAAAATCTTGACTGGTCTCTCAGTGTGGCTGTAGGAGCATGCCTCCTGTGGAGGAATGCAGGAGATGGCTCTGGCTCCTCTAGGACCTGGGTCCTCACAATGCAGTGCCAGGGTGGGGTTGGGGCTGGGCAGAGTCCCTCAACGCTCTGTGGTGCGGATGGTGCCCAGGGTCCGTACCTGACTCCTCACTGCACTGCTCTGGGGTACAGTGGGCTGGTGGGCTCCCCTCAGTCCTCTGCCCCTGGAAATCGATGGTGTCTGGTAGCAGATCCCACGCTGCTCCTGGGTATTAGTGGGCCGGTGGGCGGCCTTCAGTCTGCTGGAAATGGATGGTGCCTGATAGCTGAGTCCACGCTGCTCCCAGGTTATAGTGGGCTGGTGGGCAGCCTTCAGTCTGCTGGAAATGGATGGTGCCCTGTAGCCTAGTCCACACCATTCCCAGGATACAGTGGGCTGGTGGGCGGCCTTCAATCCACCCAAAATGGATGGTGTCCCAAACCCACATCTTCTTTATCCAGTCTAGAGTTGAGGGACATTTGGTTTGTTTCTAAGAATTAGCTATCACAAAAATGAGCTGCTATAATCATGGGTACATATATATCACTGGGATGGGAATCTAGTAATTCTTTTGTGTATATCCCCAGCGGGGGAATAGCAGGGTGAAATGGAACCTCTCATCCTAGTTTTTTGAGGAATCTCCACACTGATCTCCATAATGGTTGTTCTAGTCTACATTCCCACGAACAGTGGAGAAGGGTTCATTTTTCTCCACAACCTCACCAGCTTTGTTGCTGGCTAATTTTGAGATAGCAGCCATTCTTTGTGGAGTGAGATGGAAATTTCAGAGTTGTTTTCATCTGCATCTCTCAAATAGCCGGTTATTTTTTTTTAATTGAATTCTTTATTGGTACAATTTATATACATCTCAAAATCACATATAACATTGGGAAATTTGTACCAGTATATGCCACAAGTTAATTCTCATTTTTACCCATATCCCTACCCACTCCCCCCTCGTCCCCCCTTATACATGCTCTTTTATTTTCTTTCTGTATCATATTTATTCCTTCCCCTCATCACATTCCCACACCAAGTTTCCTATAGAAATATTCCACTCTATAAAAGCTGTCCTACTTTCTAGAACTCATTTGCATCTACAGGTGTTCATGCCAGAGAGAAGATCCGGAAATTGTCTATCTGTGATCTATTGATTTCA
>PVIC010045426.1:0-14638 GCA_004025085.1 Thryonomys swinderianus
CGCCTGCCTCGCAAGCGCAAGGTCCCGAGTTTGATCCCCGGTAACCACATACAATGCTGGACATGGAGACTCATGCCCACCAACAATCAATACCACATACCACAGTGCCGGGCGTGGTGGCTCAGTGTAATCCCAGCACTCGGGAGGCAGAGGCAGGAGGATTACTGAGTTCGAGGCTTGCCTGGGCTACATAGTGAGCTCAGAGCCAGCCTGAACTACAAAGCGAGACCCTGTCTCAAAAAAAAAAAAAAAAAAAAAAAAAAGAAACTGTGTCTTACATCATAACAGTACTCACACTGTTCACACACAGAACGTCCGTTCTCACATGAGCCTGTAGGTCCCCTCGCCAGGGCACACCGCTCTCTGCTCCTCTCCTATTCGACTGTGTCCTGCTGCAGTCCATCCTTCTGTCCTGCCAGCTCTTTGTAATCTAGCAGATTAATCTAACAGCCTACTAAAACGTGAAGTCCTCTGGCTTTAGAAGGGCCAAGCGCAGGCTCCACAGGAAGCTCCTCCCAGCAGGGGTCCTCTGACTTCTTGGGGCTCAGGGAAGCTGCTCTTCAGTCAGATCAGCATTTAGCTCCCTTTACAGTTGCCAGCACTCACAACCACTGTCAAACCTTCGCCGTCACACACCAGTATCCGCTGTGTGGCAATTTGCCCCTGAAGTTATAAACAAAGCACTAAACATGGCCTTCTAGTCACAGCTAGCTGGATTAACTGGGGAGAAGTTCATGTTCGGGTTCAAGCTGCAAGAAGACAGCACAAGGGCCGGCTTCTCCCCAATACCCACCCACACAGCAATGTGACACACACACCATACACAGGGTGTGATTAAAAAATATGGTGAATTTTAAATTATTTTAACTTATAACAATAATAGACAAATTGCCATGAATAATAGGGGGAGCATATTCAGGGAAAGGGAGAGAATCTTGACTATTTTAAGGGGAATGAATGGCAATGTATGTTTACTGTCATACATTTTTATTTAAACGTTCACCTTTTTGCTTACACTTTGTTGATCACACATTATGGTGTGTCCTCACCTACATTCCCTACCAGATCTGGTACCATGCGACTTGTGGCCCTTTTCCAAAGTCAAAATGGCTCTGAAAGGTAAGCATTTTAAACATATTCAGGACATTGAGTTAGATACAGCAGCACAGCTCAAGAAGAGGACTTCCGAGACAGCTTCAGGAAGCTGCAGGTCAGCGGGCTCGGTGATTCTGCGCTACTTGGAGGGGCATTAAAGACGATGTCATTGGAAGGGGAATGAATCAGAGTGAAGTAATTTAATCTATAATATCCCCTTCTATTCACCCACTAGCATGCAGCTAGAATGAGTATTTTCAACAACTGGAAAAATGGCATAGAAGTAGGCTGGCAGCCCCAAAATGACAACATCAAAACATTTTGGTTTTAAAACTTTTATTCTTTAAAAAGCAAACAAGTATTACTATCCTAATTCCGACATAGTTTTAAATATTTTCATCAAAAATTCATTCTATAGGAGCTGATTTTTAAGGCTTTGGTATTGATTTGCCTGCTAGATGATAATAGCTTAACGTGATACACTTCGTGTCTACATCTCCATGAATGCATACTCTTGCCTCATGTAGGAGGACAGTTTTTGATGTGTGCTATGAATGTCTGCTCTCAAGAAGTACTGCATATGCTGTCTTTGAATATTAAAAACTACACAGTAGGCATGTCGGTTTCTCTCATTTTAGTAAGAAGTAAAACAAGTCCTTGTATTCTAGATCTTCTGCGTGGCCTGGGATTGACTTCTCCTGCTGGGCGCTGGGGATGTCAGGTCCCCAGGCTTCTGGGATGACTCCAAAGTTGCTTCTAGGGCCGCTGTCGGTGCTTGGCAACTTGAGAGCTCTTGGGAACTGTCCGATGAGATGCTGACTAACCGAAAAGGAAGAGAGGAAACGAGAGGAGGAGATGGGAAGGGGAAGAAAAAGAAAGAAAGGCAAAGGAAGAGAGGGAAGGGATGGTGTTGGGGCTGTAGGCTGAGGGAGAGCAGCAGCAGAACCGCAGGCTGTAGCTTTCACCTGAGATGTCTTTTTTCTATTGCAAATGAAAATCGAAGTTTTCCATGATGGGTTTTCTTCACAATATCATTCCTGGAACCTCCTGATGAGAAGGCAGCTTTGTGGAAGTTCACTGGTAAATTCAGCTCTCCCTGTGCAGTACAGGAAGCAAAGTTAGCTGAGATGTGGGACAGACTGCTCAGGCTGCTCAGCTGTGCTGACAGAAGCTGTGTGACAGAAACATTCGTGTCACTCACAGTTGTGTTCTTATCTCTGAAGATTATCTATGAGTTTTGGGAGGAGTATTATAGTTTTGCCTAATGATAAAAGTAGTAATCATTGGGTGGTTCCAGAATCTGCCTGGCAAGCACAAGTCCCGAGTTCGAATACCCCATACCACATACCACAGTGCCGTGCATGGTGGCTCACACCTGTCATCCTAGCACTCGGGAGGCAGAGGCAGGAGGATTGCTGTGAGTTCAAGTTTCATCTGGGCTACATAGTGAGCTCAGGCCCAGCCTGAAATATAAAGTGAGACCCTGTCTCAAAAAAACTTAAAAAAAAAAAAAAAGAAAGAAAGAAAAAGTAGTAATCATTGTTTTTAAATAATCAGAAAGTACAGTAAGCATAAGCATGGAAGAAAACATTTAGAGATGGTCCTTGTTAATATTTGATGTTCAGATTTTGTTAATACAAACATTAAGATATGTGATCGTGAATACGCTGTGTTCCACAGTATGTTGTGTGTTTCATACATGGTCCTGAGTTTCACCTCATATGTCAAGGGTATCTCTGTCTTTTAAAATTACTGTACAGTTTTGCATTCCCCTTTGACAGATACTTAAGTTTGCCAGTATTTTGTGATAAAGGACACATGACCAAACATTCTTTAATAAGCACTTTTGTGCGTTTATCCTGCTATTTCCTTAGGATAATCTCTAGATGTGAACATTCATTTTAAAGGCCTGTGTGAATTGGCCAGATTGCCCTGCAGGCCCTTTGAATCCAGTCATGAAAGTGCCTCTTACCTCACCTTCTTAGCAGTAGTTATTATCATTCCTTTGAAACTTTTTGAATTTTATAGGTTCAAAGTTATTTTTATTTTTATTTTAATAGGCCTTGGGCTTATTACTGGTGGGGTGAAATATTTTTCATGTTTATTGGACTTGCATTTTCCTTTTTGTGTATTTTGGCTATTTTTCCCCTTTTCATTGATTTTCTAAGAGTTCTCCATAACTCGAAAATATTAGCCATTTGTTGGCAGCCATGTTACAAATTAGTTTTTCAGCTCCTCTTAACTTTAGACACAGCAGATTTGGTTCACTGGCCAATGTATCAATAATCTCTTCATTGTTTATGAGTGGGTCCTATTTAGAAAGGTACAGTGGACCCTCAATTTATACCTGGCCTGACACTCAAACAACTTGGGTTAATCAGGTCAGGGGAAGATTCATCTGCCTCTTGTTACCTACAGCGTATACCTACATAAACACAGTGGACGCCAAAAAGCCACACCAAGCACACATACGTGCCCCTGGCATAAGCCTGCGGAGAGCTGAGCACCTCTCAGCGGGGTCCTCTCCACCTGGTGGCTCTGCAAGGTCGTTCCCGTCAGGCGTGAGCATGCGCACAGCTGAGAGCAAAGCAGCGCCTCTGTGTGCAGGGGTGGCAAAGAAAAGCTTTTTATAGCAGAGGTTGGGAAAAAACATGACAGTCTGAGGGACCTAGGCGTGAGTTTGTGTTCTCTGTAGTGGGAAAACTTTTAAACTCTAATCTTTAAGATCCATGCCTTTATAAAATTAATATACTAATTAAAAATAAAATTCATTTAACTTTAAGAAGTATAGAACTCAGTGAATAAAGGAAGAGACACAGAAAGAAAGAGGAAGAGAGGAAGGGAGGAAGGGAGAAAGGAAAGAAAGATAAAGAGAAAAAGAGGGAGAGAGGGAGAGAAGGAGGGAGGGAGGAAGGGAAAGGGAGAGAGAAAGAAAAGAAAGAAAGAAAGAGAGAGAGAGAGAGAAAGAGTGAGGGAAAGAAGGAAGGAAAGAGAGAAAGAAAGAAAGAAAGAGGAAGAAAGCAAGAAGGAAGGAAGGAAAGAAAGAAAAAGGAAAGAAAGAAAGAAAGAAAGAAAGAAAGAAAGAAAGAAAGAAAGAAAGAAAGAAAGAAAAGAAAGAAAGAAAGAAAAGAAGGAAAGAGAAAGAAAAAGAGTTCATCGAGGCACCTCCCACCTCTTGGGAACCTATTCTCTAGCAAACAACCATCTACCTGGGGGCGCCAAAGTGTAATAAACTGTTTAGTGTCCTAAAGATGTCTGGTAATTTAGTTTTAAAATAGGAAATATGGTCATATGGTTTAAAATTTAAAATGTACCAAAGGATCTGTGGTGACAACTCTCCCTCCCGCCCACTGTGCTCAATGGCTGAGTTCTCCAGACTGAGGAAAAACCAAGTTTCAGTCTCTTGAGGCCCTTCGGAGTCAGTGTGGGCACCTCAACTATGGAAGGATGCAGAGCAATCGTTGGTGAAAACGTTACACAAAGCACAGCATACTCTGCGTGAGCTTCTTCACCTTGACATTCTTGGCTTACCAATACATTTTGAACTCTGCTGCCTGCCTGCCATGCCCTGAGCTCTTTCTCCTTTGCCAGGCTCCTCAGCCACGCTGCCTGCCTCAGAGCCAGCTGACCATGGACTGAAACCTCCACAACCTGTGAACCCAAATAAATCTTTCCTTGTTTAACTTGTGGTTCTCAGGTACTGTGTTCCAGTGACAAGAAAGTAATGAAGACAGATGTTGGTACCAGAGACTGGGATCTCTGCCATGATGTTCTCTGGCCACATGGTTCAGAAGCCTTTGGAACTGGCTTATGGGAAAAGCTTGGAGATAAACTGGAGAAGCGGCCTTGGAATGCTAGAGTCAAGGGCTCAGAGGACCACAGTGCTGACTGAAATCCAGCTGGTGAAGACCAGGCTCAGGAGGGTTCAGTTGGAAACAAGGGCTGCCCTGGCAACTAGACCCAGACCATATGTGTTATGTGCTGGCAGAAAATCTGTGTGCATGTTGCTCCTGTCCTGAGAAACTGTAAGAAACCAGGATTAATGGCAGTGCACTAACTAACATGGCAGAAAATATTTCAAGGCCGTCTTATGTGGAGGCTGTGGCATGGTTACTATTGGGGGCTTGTATCCAGATTTATGCTGAGAATCAAGAGCAAATAGACCAGCAGAATAATATAGAAACTTTTGAGTTTGGACCCAGAAAAGCTGTGGCATTCAAAGATAGAACAGAAGTTGGTTGCAGCAAAACTAGCATTAAAAAGTCAAGTACTTTGAGACAGGACAATAGCAAAGATAGCATGAAGGCACATCCAAGGCCCCACCCTTTGGAGCCTCAAAATTGCAGAGGTGAAAGACTGCTTTGAGAAGAGATGCCAAGGAACTGTGCTCCAGAATGGTGGAAGCCTTGGAGGTGAATGGTGATTCCCCAGAATCCAATTCACATGCTCAGCCATCCAGGCTTTTAGAGGCCTCTGTAACCAACAGCAAGATGTAAAAAGGGCTCAGCTACTGCTCCAGCTGGTGGCAGACCTTGATGCCATCCAGCTGGTGCTGGTTTTAGGTGCATGGAGAATGTAAGGGTTGTGGGGTCAGAAGGCCCCACCCAGACTTCAGTAAAAAGCCTGGGAGGCCAGACAGGGTGCCCCAGAGAGGAAGTTCATAAAGCTGTAAAAATGAAGCCAAAGGGCCGGAGGGTTAGCTCAGTGGTTCCAGCGCCTGCTTCGCAAGCGCAAGGTCCTGAGTTTGATCCCCGGTAAACACATATAATGCTGGGTGTGGAGACACTCCTACACATATAATGCTGGGCGTGGAGACACGCCCACCAACAATCAACACCGCATACCACAATGCCGGATGTGGTGGCTCACGCCTGTAGTCCCAGCACTCAGGAGGCAGAGACAGGAGGATTGCTGAGTTCGCGGCAGCTTGCCTGGGCACCATAGTGAGCTCAGGGCCAAAAAAAATGAAGCCAAAGGTTCAGTGGAGGCCTTAGGATGTTGGAAAAGCCAGGAATGTGGAAGAGGAAAGCTGGGAGGAGTAAGCAAGGTCAGTCCAAGGGCAGCACTAAGCCCTTTGGAGTGCACATCTTGCCACAGATTGCCCTGACTGCTAGACATGAACTATGGAATTTATTGTTTGCCTTGCTGGATTTTGGTTTTGCTTTCATCCTATTCATTTCTGTCCCCTACTTCTTCCTTTTGGAGTGGGAATGTGTATTCTATGCCATTTTATGTTGGAAACATTTACGTTTCTTGTGTGTGTGTGTGTGTGACAAAATCTTGCTATGTAGCCCAGGCTGGCCTCAGATTCCTAGCAACCCTCCTGCCTCAGCCTCCTGAGTACTGGAATTATAGGTGTGCACCCCCCCCCCCCAGCTCTCTTTTCATTTCTACAGGGACTCACAGATCAGAGATTGTCTTGAGTCTCAGAAAGAATTTTGGACTTGGAATTTTTAACAATGCCAAAACTGTTAGGACTTTGGCAAGTCTTGGAGATGAACTTAAAGTTGTATTTTCCATAAAGGGATGTGCATGAGTGTTTTGGGACCCAGTGCAGAGTGTTGTGATTTATTATCTAGATATCCTCCCAAAGTTTCATATGCTCATAGGTGGGGCTTTGTGGCAGTGACTAGATCATGGGTGAGTGCTACTCATCCCTAGATTAGCCCACCAGTGAGTTTATAGCTGGCTGTGATGTTGCAAGGTGAAGTTTGGTGGAAAGCAGTAGGTCACTGGAGGCATGCCCTAAAAGGGCATCCATTCATCACCCTCCCTTGATCCTTCTCTGCTTCCTTCCTACCATGCCATGCTGTGGTCTATTTCTTTGTTGCCATGTTGCCCTGCCTTGGAGCTATCTGATTATGGACTAAAACCTCTACAAATGGAGAGCCAAAACAAATCTTTCTTCATTTAAATTATAGATGTTGGGTACTTTTTCCCAGTAATGAGAAAAAACTAAGACAGCAATATACTTTGAGTGTCTTTCAGATATTTGTGTCCTTTTTTTTTTTTCAAAGATACATTTTGAGAAGGTGCTAGGTCTATATAAGGACAGCTACTTGGTTCTTTGTTACAGGGGCATTACAGTGTGTTGAACAAATAAAGTATGCCTTATTTAACAATTTTCCCAGTAGATATTTCATGTTTTAAATTTTGCTTTTAAATGATGTAGCAATTAAGATATTATGCATATCAGCAAATTTCTGTTAAGAATGAATTCCTACAATGGGAAGTTTGAAAATGCCAAAGTTTTGCTTTTAGAGAGTACAGCAATTTCAAGCCCTTCCACCATGCAGAAAATGTTTGTTCTCTAACACTTTTCTAAGATATTATTTTATTGACCTTTTAAATTTGATAATATGATACATGAATATGGTATCTCAGTATAGCTTTAATTTGTATTTCTTATACTATGAGTGAGACTGAGAATCTTCTAATATATTTAAAGACATTTTGTGTTTCTGCCCTGTAAATGATTCATAGCTTTAATCCTTTTGGTGCTATGTTATTGTTTTGTGTATTGATGCATAAGAATTTTTTATACATTGGTGCAGTATCTGTGATCTTAGCTGTACTGATTTGCCCCAGGTTGCTGGTTTTTTTTTAAACTTTACCATTTATATTTTAAAAATTCTTTTATTTTACAGATTGTTTGGTTTGAGTTAGGACTTGGCTAAATTATTTTTATTTTTATTTATTTATTTATTTATTTATTTTGAGACAGAGTCTCGCTTTGTAGTTCAGGCTGGCCCTGAGTTCACTATGTAGCCCAGGCAAGCATTGAACTCAGCAATCCTCCTGCCTCTGCCTCCTGAGTGCTGGGATTATAGGTGTGAGCCACCACGCCCAGCAGGATTTGGCTAAATTATAAACAGGGTGTGTGAGTGTGTGTGTATCCTTTAACTTTCTCTTTTTTAGAGTTATAGTTTATTATTTACTTTTAAATTTTGATTTATCTGAAATTATCCTGTTTAAAAGTTTTAAACTGAGCTACAATTTTATTTTATTTTTTTTCCGTTAGCCAGTTATTTCCCAAACTATTAAATAATTTTTCTTTTCCCTAGTTTCAAATACTGGAATCACAGTATCTATAGTTTAGAGTAGCCACATATAATTTACAGTAAAATCTTTCCTCTTCTAACAACAGTTTTAAAAATCTTTATACATCTTGTGATAACTTTTAAGCTTCTTACAATCACTGGAAAACCAGTTTTATATTTTTCTTTCCTTTACTCTGTTTTCTTTGCTTTTAAAATGTTCCTCCTCTAAGTCTCAGCTTCTCCATTTTTGCTGTCCCAGGAAGGTATTACTCCTACTAGTGGGCTAATTACTCCTACCGAGAGGCTAATTTGTGTATGTTTTTCCTTTTTAATAAAAGATTGCAAATCAGTCCTGTCCAGGGGAATGGTTGGACAGGTGTGAGACATGAGGCAGCAGCTTTGTGCCTTTCAGCACAGAACCCAGGATCATCCCCACAGAGTGGCTGCTGAATTCTAGAGAGAAAAGATTTACCACAAAGAGTGTGTACAGGAGTGACAGGCTGGATCTTGCATTGCATCAACAGTGGAGGAGAAGCTAGAGGAGAAAGTAGAGAAGTACTGGGGGAAAAGTAGTTGAAGATTAAAAAAAGAAGAAGAAGAATGTAGAATCTGGAGGAGGAGAGGTCAAAAGACACAGAATGGTCCACAAGATTGAGGACAAGAAAAACCCTGTGCATGTGAGGACAGGAAGGGTTTTGACACTCATGCTAGTCCCCTTCCTGTCTCAGTTTCTTCTCTTCTGGGTGGACTTTCTGTCAATGCTGCAGCACTCCACTTGCCATAATTAGAAAAGACGAATAAAATACAGAAATTATCTATTCTGCCGGGCGTGGTAGTGCATGCCTGTAATCCCAGCACTCGGGAGGCAGAGACAGGAGGATTGCTGAGTTCGAGGCTTGCCTGGACTACATAGTGAGCTCAGAGCCAGCCTGAACTACAAAGTGAGACCCTGTCTCAAAAAAAAAAAACCAACAACAAAAAAAGAAATTATCTATTCTAAGGAAGCCAGGAGCTGTCGGGACAAGGAAACCAAGCAGGTCTGAGGATCTGCAGAGGGAGGAGCTTAAAAGGAAAGAGCAGGTTTCTGCAGGCACTTTTAGCCTCAGGGCAAAGACAATAAACTGAGAATCCAGGGCAGGGTGCGGAGGGTTGGGAAGGAGACACAAAAAGGCTACTGAAGGCTTTATGCAAACGGCCTGTTTTGTACTAAGGATTTTCAGCAAATACTGGCCCTCCCCAGAGCAGAGATTTTAGAAAACCTGCCTAGTTTTTCAGCCCTCTCACAAGTTTAGCATAGAGCCTGGTGCCAGTTAATGAAGGGGCTTGTAGATCGTGATAGTGTTTTTGTTGAAAATTGAGGTCAGAATTGAGCCAATGGAAGACTGAGACTTAGCACAGGTAAACTGCAGCCCGATTTAGTAAAACACTAACTGGATGAGTACGACAGGTCACTGTTCTGCCTGCACAGCCGGAAGAGGTGCAAATACCCTCTCTGAAAGAAGATCCAGATAACTGGGAGACAGTCTATCTCCCGAACTACTAAATATCTGAAATGCGAATTTGTGTTCTCTAAAATCGAAGAATGAATTCTAGGAACAACAGAGGTTAAGAGCATGAAAAGTTTATTGAGAAAGAAAACTTCTGCCTAAGAGGAACAGAAAGTGGGTGATCAGCTCACCTCACTCCCCAGGGGGCTTTTTTTTTGCAGTACCAGGGATTAAACTCTGGTGCTTGTGCTTCCCAGGTAGGAGCAGTACCACTTGAGCTAAATCCACTGGAGGGGGCTTTTATGGAGCAAGGCCAGGAGGTGAGGTAGGTTTAAGGTGGGAAAAAATTACAGTCAACCAGGAACATTGCAAGTACAGTTGCTTAAGTAATATTGGTACATTGAGAAGTCACAAAATGGACAAAACCACAATCCAACAATATGATTATAACAAATTCAGTCATTTAGGTAATTTTGATGAAACTGGGATCCAATGGGAAGGCAAATCGTGTAACAAGTGTACAAGGATTTTCAATCAGGGATCTTTCCTGGAAGGGGTGGGTTAAAACCTTGGTCTCCAACCCAGAGATTGAAGCCGAAGTCATGTTCACATACAGGTACAAATTCTCAATGTTGAGTGTGATCATGATGTATATATAAAATGTACCTATATCACAGTAAAAAAAATTTTTTTTTTCTTGAGACAGGGTCTTGCTTTTGTAGTTCAGGCTGGCTCTGAGCTCACTATGTAGCCCAGGCAAACCTGGAACTCAGCAATCCTCCTGCCTCTGCCTCCCGAGTGCTGGGATGACAGGCGTGAGCCACCACGCCCGGCACTGTGGTATGTGGTATTGATGGCTGGTGGGCGTGAGTCTCCACGCCCAGCATTGTATGAGATTACCAGGGATTGAACTCAGGACCTTGCTCTTGGGATTAGCTGCCAAGAACTGACAAGGAACTACCACTCAATGCTAAGGAGGGAAAGATGAGCGACGCTGATGGGAAGATAGAATCAACTTCTACCCCTTCCAGGAAGCTCTATTCCATCTCCACTTTCATCTCTTCCTCCTTCCTATGGGCCTAGCTATTTCTCTGTCCTTCTTGCTAATCTCATGACTGTTGATGGTGGTATTTTGTAGCAGTTTAGAGAAAGGAGATTGTGTAGTCACATCGGGCTCCAATTCAAGACCAGCCACTTGTTAACTTTGTAATCCTGGAAGAGTTACTTATCTTATTGGAGCCCCAGTTTTCTTGTCTAGAAGATAGAGTTGTTGGAATAATTAATTGAGAAATAACTAATTGAGAGGGAATAATAATGAAGAGGTAGAATCAGCACCAGTACCCTGTGTTCCTACGAAAGTAACCTAAAAGTCAACTTGGCATAAATGGTGAAATGAAATTTAATTTTAATGACAAACATCTAACTAACCCATAAGTAGAGATTTTTCACTGGAATAACTGAGTAAGCCTACTGCTATGCTTACAATCAAATAATTTTGTGCATTGCTTATAGATGCAGCCTATAAAAGGCTTCTCCTTATACCCCATGGTGGAGCCTGAGGTGCCCAAATTTGGTCTAGAGTTCCTCAGTTTGTGAGTTACTTCTGCTTAAATAACCTTCTAAAAGTGTTTAATGTTCCTAAATTTAACTCTTAACTGACTCAATAATGGTGCTTTCCTCCAACAGTAGTTTTGAGAAATTCAGATAGTCTTGCACTAACTCAGTTACAATGGAAATGCACTTGATTTTGCTCTCAGATCTAGGGTTTCTCACAAATTCAGTCTTCTGGGTCATGTGCAAAGAACACTATTTTCATCCAATCCACCCTTTTATACTGATTTTTTTTTGTTTTGCAGAATTAGAGATTGAGCCAGGACTCCACACTGAGCTACATCCCCAGCCCTACTTAATTTTTTCTTTCCTTTTAGAGTATATTTTATCAAACAGGGTCTCACTAAGTTGCAAAGTTGACCAGGCTGGGGTCAAACTTGTGACCCTTCTGCTTCAGCCTTCCAGAGTGCTGGGGTCACAGGTGCATACCACCACACTTAGCATAAGTGGTCATAGCCTGTAAGGCAGCCTGTTCTTCTTTTCCTTCACAGTGCTACCTGGATAAGCCAGGAAATGTCTATGGGTCCGTGACCTGCGGCAGCAGAGGACACGCCCTGCTTCTGTAGCCTTCCTGACCTCTACTGCGGACCTGCTGCCTGTGTCTGCTACTGTGCTGGTAGCTAGGGACTAGCACTTGGTCTTGATGGTTTTGGCTCAGTGATGGGAACCACTGGCCTCCAGAGCTCCAGCTACCTGGCTCTTTCCATGCCCAAGACTTCCCTCCTGTTGATGGCAGCCCCGGGCTTCTCCCGCACCACAGCCTGCCTCATGCCTGCTGGATGTGCGGAGCAGTGTAGGGACAGCTGCCTGCTGTGGGCTCTCCCAGGCCCTGGCTCCTGTCTGTCCTGACTCTTTGCTAAAGTGGTCATGCTCATTGTCCTAGTGGTTGACATCCTAGACTGTTGTCTCCCATGGAGCACTGCACCTTTCGTGCTGGTAGAGATGATGATGCCGGTTTCGCTAACCGATCAGTTCCCAACTGACACTGCTAAGTAAATAAAAGGGAAACTCCTAATTTCACAGCTGGAAGATTTAAGGACACAGTGGATCTTGTCTTAAGCCTTTTCTGATGACACCAAGTTTTCGTTTTCTACCTAACAACATTGCGCATGTGTTCTTTGCTATCAAAACATTAATACTCAGCCTAGAGACTGAATCATGTATTACTTTAAAGTAATCACAGCAACTCCATCCCCTTTGCCTGCAGCGGATCACAGTAATTATTCCTTGTGTTCTGGTTAATGAGCTAGAAAGTCCTCTAAGAGGCTTCCAAGAAAGAGGATATGAGAAGAACTCTCTTCAGTCTTCCCTGCTCAACCCTCCTTTCTAAATGTGGCAGGGTGGGGATGTTATGTTTGGAACTATGGTAACCATCTGCCACCCTGACCAAGGGACCTGAGTGCCAGCATGACCTCAGTGAACCACTGTACCAGCCTTGGGCTACCTCACTGTGGAAGGTCATAAATGCCTTTACTGTTAATTAGGCCACTTTTACTTGTGTTTCACATGGCCAGGAACATTTTTTTTTTCTCTAGCTGACAGTTTGGAACAAATCTAAGTCCACACACATTCCATGACTCAAGGACGGGTCAGCAGAACAGTGGTTCTGTCTTCATTCACGTAAGAGTTAGGGACATGTCAAGCACAGGCTGCGTTCACATCCTGGACCACATGCCGGGTGTGCCTTCCACAACCTCCCTGAAGCACTCAGGACATAGAGTATGTCAGTGGCCACATCTGGTGACCAAGCAGCCACAGGGTGAAGGGAACGAGACAGAGAGGAAGATCGAAGGAGGCCGTGGGGACCAAAGCCAAGGAAGCAAAGAGAAATTAGGGGCTATAAAAATCCAGGGGAGGAAAGACCAGCTGGAGGAAAAGTTCAAGCAAACAGCAATAGGAGATCAGAAGAACCAAGAAAGCAAAACTTAAATCTCTCAATTATCTAGAAAACAATCTAATAAAAATACTTGAGATCTTTTTTATTTCTTGGGAAAAAAAGTTCAATAACAGGCATGAACAAAGACCTGAATAAATGGAATGACTGACACATCAGTTATGTGAGACTTTTTTTTTTTTTTGACACAGGGTCTTGCTTTGTAGTTCAGGCTGACCCTGAGCTCACTATGTAGCCCAGGCAAGCCTCGAACTCAGCAATCCTCCTGTCTCTGCCTCCCAAGTGCTGGGATTACAGGCGTGAGCCCGGCTATGTGAAACAATTTAACCATTTAAGAATATCAATTCCTCCATGCTGAACTATAGCTTCCACCCAATTCCAGTAAAATGAGACTCTTGTAACTGAATTTTAAAAATGTACATGGAAAAATAAACGTAGAGCAAGACCTAATTTTTAAAAGATGAGCAAAAAAGAAATTTATTTCACAAAATATAAAGGAGCATAAAAAGCATGATAAAGCCATGAAAAAAAAAAGACAGGTAAATTGGGCAAAATAATAGAACAGAGAACCTAGAAATAGAGGCAGCTATCCCTGGAACATGGTAGATGGTGGAGGGATTACAGCAAATCTCTGGGGGACACAGTGGATTAATCAATAGATGGTATTAGGAAAGTGGAGTCCACTAAGCCCCACCTTACACAGTCTAAAAAGAAAACCCTAAGTGGATTAAAGTCCCAAATATTAAATGTAAAATCTTCTAGTAGTAGAAGAAAACACATGTCAATGTCTCTGTGACCTTTGAGTGGAGACATTTTTTAAAGAAAACCCAAACCTTTTAAAAAAACTGTCAGAGAAGAAAACTGGGTAGATTTGTCCACAAAACAATATTAAATATTTATTCCAATACAATATATGATAAGGGGGCCAGGAAGTTAGCTCAGTGGTGCCATGCCTGCCTTGCAAGCGCAAGGTCTTGAGTTTGATCTCTGGTACTGTTAAAAATAAAAAACCATATGCAAAATTAATGCTAATGCATTAATTGGAAGATGTTATGAACAATCAAAGGAACTAGGTCTAGGAAGTGTTAGGCTCTAGAATATAGTGAGAAAAAGGAAAAACAACAACACTCAAATTTAAGGGAACCTCCAAATGGCCCTTAAGAATATAAAGACATGATCAACATAACTAGCAATCAGAGAGGTGCGACTTAGAACAATGAAAACTGACTCTTCAGAAAGTTATACACAGCAGGGAATTTAGCTCAGTGGCACCATGCCTGACTGGCAAGTGCAAGGTTCTGAATTCAATTCCAAAGAAAGAAAGAAAGAAAGAAAGAAAGAAAGAAAGAAAGAAAGAAAGAAAGAAAGAAAGAAAGAAAGAAAGAAAGAAAGGAAGAAAGGAAGAAAGGAAGAAAGGAAGGAAAAGAAAAGACAAAGAAAAAAAAGAAGAGAGGGAGGGAGGGAGGAAGAGAGAGAAAGAAGGGAGGGAGGAAAGAGAAAGAAAGAGAGGG